>JBAMJV010004533.1:0-74272 GCA_037951105.1 Echinarachnius parma
AATGTGTGCATATGGTGATGTTGGAACTGTGTATGATGCTAAATATACATTAAATACAATATTTGTGTTGGGGTGCATATGTGTCAATTATTTGTTTTCTTCGCGAAAATATATTTCAAATTTCTGGTCGATCAAATCATGACACGCTTTCCTAGATACAGTCAATGTTAAGCCATAATTTCATATCTAGGTAAGGACCAGGTTGCACAATTTCAAGTCCAAAAATGCAAAATCTCTCTAGCGTGGGAGGGGGGACACCCCCTCCCACACCCTTCCCCCACTCAGTCACTTCGCTCCCTCGTGCTTGTCGCTTCGATCCTTGCAATGTCTCACTCTCACATCTGGCTCAAAGTTGGCAGCACTGCGCTCGAGTGTGGTTGGGCATGAGCCCTTATATACACACATAAAATCCTGAGCCCCCATAAGTTTTGCCCAACCCCCCCCCCCCCAAAAAAAAAAAAAAAAAAATCCAAACTGGTCATGACCATCTTAACATCAACCCCCCCCCCCCCCACCCCCCACTGAGAGGACTTTCAAGCAATTGTCTTGGTCTCGACAAATTTTTCTTGGTCCGGTGAACGGCAAATCATCCCCCCAGGTGTAAGAACATGTCTACGCCACTGATACATAATGTATGTTTGATTCTATAGCTTGAACTACGAATCATATATTTTAGTCTCGAGAATGCGCCAAATCGCACAATTTAAAGCCCAAAATTTGCAAAAGCTCCCTACAGTGGGAGGGGGACACCTCCTCCCATATAGTCAATCATGGGGGGGGGCAGGGGTGCGGTCGCCCCCCCCCCCCCCCAATGAAAATATTGGGGCCGAGCATATCATTTCAGCCCCCCCCCCTCAATAATTCCGAAAATGAGGAAGAAAAAAATCCAGTGATATAATGCCAAAGAGGAGAAATACACATTTATCAATAATTAATCTTCAAAATAGCTGTTTTTTGTTTGTTTGAAAATGACTTTAAATCTCGTTTTTTGCCTACTCTTTCTCATATTGCAAGTTTCATTTCGGTTGGGGGAACTCACCTTTCGAACCGTGTTGGGCAGTGTAATTTCTCAAACGCACACCTCAAACGAAGTTTATTAACCCTCACAGAAAATTAAATAATCTGAAATAATATATCTTTCAGTAAATTCGGTCCATATGCGCTGAACGCAAATCAAATTGGAATATCATGTCCCCCCGCCACCCCCCCCCCCCCCCCCCACATTTGAAAGTGGAGGATACTGTCCCCCTGCCTTTGTCATTATGTATGTTTGGTTCCATACTTCATATTTCATATCACGTGAAATGTCTGTCTTAGGTGTGCAGCAAATCACACAATTTCACGCCCCAAAATACAATAGCTCTCCCACACCCTCCCCCACTCGGTCGCTTCGCACCCATGATTAAGACAATGATTATGACAATAATGACCATATGATACTTATACAGTGATATTTTAAACACCAATTTCAAAAAAAATTCCACACCCTCCCCCAAATAAGTGTAGACAAGCACGGATATATACGACGTGGGTGTATTTGAGTCTGGTGTGTGTGTACAAGTATAGGTTCGATTGTGTTTGTATACTTTATCATGAGGGAGATGATTTAACCCTATCTTAACTGGGGGGGGGGGGGTCAATTTGACCCCCCCTCGACTTTTTGCGCGATAATTCCGCAACGCGCGCAGATATTGCCGCGTGACTTCATGAGTTTTTCCATGAAGTCTTGCGCAACTTTTGAGACCAAATTTGCGACGACCGGGTATACTGTTCTAAAGTCACGTGACCTTTTGTAAGTGAGCGTCGGCCCAAAAATCGCAAAATTTTGTGATTTGTGTACAAATCCTATGGAAATTGATTTTTTTCCTAGAAAAGACAAAATCTTCATTAGTTTTCATTCTAATCACTGCAATTATGTAATTTTGGGCTAAAAATGGTTGGATAATGGTCAATAATTATTTCCATTGGAAAAAACATAAGTCGAAAAAACAAAGAAATACATAAGAATCTCCAAAAACAAAGAAACACGTTAAAAAAAAATTGTTTTTTTGAAAACCTGTTAATTAAGTCATAGAGAATATTCATGTACAAAATCAGCATATTCTGAGCAATATTTAGTGATTTACA
Source organism: Echinarachnius parma (assembly GCA_037951105.1). Lineage (NCBI taxonomy): Eukaryota > Metazoa > Echinodermata > Echinoidea > Clypeasteroida > Echinarachniidae > Echinarachnius > Echinarachnius parma. Next base: position 2,128 of record JBAMJV010004533.1, read on the forward strand.
GACAAAGAGGATTTTTGCATAAAATTAGCGTTTTTCGCTAATTAATATGCGTATAATTTGCATATTTAACATTGGATCGATTAAACGAAAGCATGAACGCGTCGCTAACACTTCAATGTACCTCCATGCAAAATTTCGCGTGAATCGGACGAGCGGTCTCCGAGATGTTAGGTGGGGGTCAAATTGACCCCCCCCCCCCCCCCCCCCCCTCCCCCCCCAGTAAAAACCTGGTCTCAAAGAGCCCAGTTAAGATAGGGTTAAGTCCTGATTTCTTTAATTCAGTATTATCAAATTTCCTTCCAAGGTATGCACCAGATTACATTATTTCAAGTGAAAATTTGCAAAAGCTCCCACGAACCCCCCCCCCCCCCCGGGCGCTACGCTCCCTCGCAGTTGTGCCCCCCCCCCCCCAATCCGTTGACCCTCGCTACGCCACTGGGTTCTACATAAATACAGAAAAAAACAACTATAATTTCAGACTGCCGTAGCCAAAGGGGGAGGGGGGGGGGGGCTTGCTTGATAAACTAAAAAGAAAAACAACTATAATTTTTGTTGGCGCAGCCAAGAGATGGAATTGGGGGGGAGGGGGTGGCTTGATTAACACAGGGGCAATCTTGCACTTTCTGCCCATCAGTCCATCTCTTTGGGAGCCCCTTCTGAGCATGAATGAAGTATATGGGCACCGCCCATCTCAGTCATGGGTGACCCTTCAGAATTCTGGGGGCTCCGTCCTTCTTATGGGGAGCTCCCTCTAAGCATGGATGAACCCTGGGGGCACCATTTATCTTACGGTTTACCCCCTCAGACGCTTGGAGGCTCCGTCCGTCTTATTTGGATCCCGTCTAAGCATGAATGAACCCTGGAGACATTACCCATCTCATGGATGACCCCTTCAGAAGCCTGGGGTCTCCGTCCATCTTTTGCGGAGGCCCCACTAAGCATGAATGAACCATGGGGCACCGCCTATCTCTTGGGTGACCCCTTTAGAAGCATGGGGGCTCCGTCCTACTTATGGGGATCCCCTCTAAGCATGAATGAACCAAAATTATAGTTTTGTTTTCTGTTTGTTTAACAAGAGCGTGTATAAAGCTAGCCCCCCCCCCCCCCCCCTGGCTACGACAATTAATTTTTTGTATTTATCTTATATAGAAGAGCCTCATTGAGCTAGCCCCCCTCCCACCTCCCCATTCTCTTTCCCCGTGGCTACTCCATCTAAACAAATTTGTTTTGGTCTTATCTTTATCTAATATAGAGCCTTGTTTAGCAAGCCCCCCCCCCCCCCTGTGGCTACACCAATCAGAAATTGTAGTTTGTTTTTCTTGTTTTATGGTATTAAGCAAGGCACCCCCTGTGGCTACGCCAATCTGATATTGTAGTTTTGTTGTCTCTTTATTTAATACAGAGCATTATTAAACAAGTCCCCCCCCCCACCCCCCCTCTGACTATCTGTTTGTTTATCTTTATTTAACATATATATATATAATATATATGTTTATCTTTATTTAATATAGAGCCTTTATTTAGCAAGCACCCCCCCCCCCCCCCCCCCTTCCCTTGGCTACGTCAATCAAAAATGATCGTTCAAGTTATCATGCAAGCCCACCCCCCTTCTCTCCCTTGGCTAATCAAAAATCATAGTTTGTTTTTCTTTTGATTTCGTTTAACAAGCCACCCCCCCCCCCTCCATCCTCTTCCCACTTGGCTACGCCCAAATTATAGTGTTGTTTTCTGTTTAAAAAGAGCGTGTATAAAACAAGTCCACCCCGCCCCACCCCCTCTGGCTATCGGTTTGTTTATCTTTATCTTATATAGAAGAGCCTCATTGATCTAGCCCCCTCCCATCTCCAGATCCTCTTTCCCCCATGGCTACTCCATCTGAAAATGTTTTTTGTTTTGTTTCATCTTTATTTAGGAAGCCCCCCTCCCTCCTCCTCCCACCCCCCCCCCCCCCCCCCCCGTCGCTACGCCAATCAAGAAATTGTATTTTTTATATTTTTTATTTCATTAAGCATTAAGGGTCCCCCCCCCCACCGTCGCTACGCCAATCTGATATTGTAGTTTTATTATATCTTTATATAATACAGAGCCTTATTAAACAACCCCCTCCTTGGCTATGCCAATCTGAATTCATGAGTGCATAGCGCTTGCCTCGTGGCCTCGCTGTACACACGCGATACACACGGAAGATGTATACTGACCATGCATGCATTTAAGTCGTACGTACGAGATAATAACTCTTACGTACGAGATAATAAGTCGTACGTACGAGATAATAACTTGTACGTACGAGATAATAACTCGTACGTACGAGATAATAACTCGTACGTACGAGATAATAAGTCGTACGTACGAGATAATAACTCGTACGTACGAGATAATAACTCGTACGTACGAGATAATAAGTCGTACGTACGAGATAATAAGTCGTACGTACGAGATAATAACTAGTACGTACGAGATAATAAGTCGTACGTACGAGATAATAAGTCGTACGTACGAGATAATAACTCGCACGTACGAGATAATAAGTCGTACGTACGAGATAATAACTCGTACGTACGAGATAAAAAAAAAAAATTATCCATGTCCCCAACGGGGCTTCGTATGAAAGTGACTGAGACCGAGTGATAAAATATTACGAATAGTTAATTACGAACATGACCATGTCCATGCATGACATGGATCATGATGATGAAGTTGATTAGTTGAAGCCAAACTCAACGGTACAATAAACACATATTTTAACACTGTGATTGTGGGCATTTTACGTGACCGTAAATAAGCTACGTACCGTCTTTGGCAATTTTTATGTGAGTCTTGGTAGCACAGTGACATGCGCATACCCAAAATTTCCTGTACTTCTGAGAAGCGTGAATGAGGCACAAAAAGCATTGACCTTTGATTTACATTGTCTGATACGATGCCGATGGTCGGGATGTAACAAATCGGGGATTGTTTTGCGTCTGAAGTGCTAGCCTACAGTCAAGCTTCTCGCCTATTTTCATTTGTTTATTTTATCTCCCCGCGTACATCAAAGAAAAGATGGATGGAAGACCGAATGGCTCGGTGGAATAAGAGGTGGATGAAGATGAAGATGAAGTTGAATGGCTGAAGTTTAACGCCCCATGATGTCAGTATACGGACTCTCCCTTGAAGTTGGTGAAATCCAGGAGTGGTTGACAACCATGTTAGTTGAATGGTAACTAACATGGCGATGAGGAGATGTTACTCCGATGGAAGTTGGTGGAAGAGTGAAGATCTAGCTAAAATACCACGTGGCAGAGGAGAAACAAAGAGGTGATTATCTGACCGAAGATAAATTGACATGGATCAGACAGGTCAGCCACTGGAGTCGAGCTGGATCAACATTAGTCTGGCCAGGCTATAAGCGAGCCATAATAAAATAGAATGTTATCCATGAGATGTCGGCTGCAGAAATGTTTTTTCAGCCTTGATCGTAGTTAGTCTGTTGTTCAGGCTATAAATGTAGAGTGAAGTGAGTCACTACAGAAGTGATGGCTTGGTTGACCTTCCTGAATGCTTTGATGAGATGACTTGAGAAGAGTCAATTGTCTGTTCTGTTGATGTCTGAAGATCAGCGGATGTTGATGGTGCCTGCGCACTTGCTGCTTCTGTTGTCCATTGTGAAATGAGCTCTCTCGTAAATTCTGCATCATCTTCTGATTCATCGGCCATAGTGTTCGATGATGCTTCAACTGTTAAATAAATGTTTAAAAATAAAAGGAAGAAAGACAATCAAATTTAAGTTTGTGACCACATGACAAAGTCTAGTAAGACTAAGACTAGAGGGCCTTGTTACTTCTTCAGACCATGTAGATTATAGATGCTCAAGTTTAGCTTATCAGAGTATTATATCAAGATCCAGATTGACAAATCTATAATTTTTGCTGTTATTATCCAGCTAATTGGACCATGTAACTACTCTTTCTTAGAGATATGTACGAATAATATTATTAAAAATTAGCAAAGAAAATGGGATTCCAACGGGATTCGAACCCGAGACCTCCGGATTGCTAGACCGGTGCTCTTACCGACTGAGCTACAGAAAACCCTATGACGGCATTCATCAGTTCGGTGATCCCTCGCAGATATCCCCAAGTTGATTTCTATCCTTCGGGTTTATGTCAGATTTATAATAGCTTCTGACCTCACGAGCAATGAAAATTAAGGGGTTTCTATGGGACGAATGCCGTCAATGGCATCATAGTTTTAGGGACGGTTTTCTATAGCTCAGTCAGTAAGTCTAAGAGCACCGGTCTAGCAATCCGGAGGTCTCGGGTTCGAATCCCGTTGGAATCCCATTTTCTTTGCTCATTTTTAATCACAATATATTTCTGGTCAGTTTAATTATATGTTTGAATTAAATAATATTAATTATCAACGTCTTCATCATTCATGGCCTCTTTTAAAGTTTTAGTTTTATATTTGATTAGAATCAATAACTGTCGGTCATTACAGTATTCCATTGTCAATTGTGTTTATATTCATACACCTGAGACATTTATTTGGTTAATTTCGACCTAAAACAAGAGTGTTTACTGTTTAGCAGGTGAACAAAGTTGAGTCACCGACGCAAAATACGGGCACACACACATTTACACAGATGGGACTGGGCACGGCAGTCGAGATCTCACTATTATTAGCCGACTTAACGTCGTATTATCAGGTTTATTTGTTTAAGGATCGTCATAAAAATAAATTGTCATAAACTTTGGTTTCTTACCTTACAAATAATACTTGAATACAAGAGAATCTCTGCCAAATATCGGATCCTGTGCAAGATAATAATGTTGATTCGAAGAACAGAATCCCGTACGTTAACCGTTTATTCTTTTAGCTTTGCGATATCGCAACAATTACCTGCACAAATTAATATTATGCATGCAGCGCGCGCAGTCATTAACATTTTTGCCAAATAAATCAACAAATTAATTCACTCATTTATTTTGGTAAAAGGGTGTATCTCATCGATACACCCTTCTACCAACAAAAAGTGACGGAATAATTCACTCATTTATTTTGGTAAAAGGGTTTTTACCCAAAAAAGTGAAGGAATAATCATGGTGTATCTGCAGATACATACCTTTTACCAAAAAGAGACGTATTACGGCGTGTGTCAATTTTTATGGCAGAAGGGTGTATCTGGATAAAAATGAACCTTACTCTAAATATAAGAAGTTTACAAAAATGAAAACTGTATTAAAATAATATTTGAACGATACATTACATTTTAAAACAAACTCCAACAGCATACAACCATTCCTAAGGCTTCTATAGCAAAACAAAATGCTCAAACTTCAAAGTCATTTTTCTCGGCTTTATGTACGCCGGTGTATATTCGAGATACACCCTTTTACCATATTAGGGCCGCCCTGAAACCCCTTAATTCATCATTGCTCAAGTAGTCAGAAGGTATTATAAACCTGACATAAACCCGAAGGATTAAAATCAACTTGGGGATATATGCAAGGGATCACCGAAGCGATACAGCTTTTTGTAATAATTAATTCAAACATATAGGGAAACTGGCCAGAAATATATTGTGATTAAAAGTGAGCAAAGAAAAATGGGATTCCAAAGGGATTCGAACCCGAGATCTCCGGATTGCTAGACCGGTGCTCTACCGACTGAGTTACAGAAAACCCTACGACGGCGTTCTTCCCTGAAACCCCTTAATTCATCATTGCTCAAGTAGTCAGAAGCTATTATAAACCTGACATAAACCCGAAGGATTAAAATCAACTTGGGGATATATGCGAGGGATCACCGAAGCGATACAGCTTTTTGTAATAATTAATTCAAACATATAGGGAAACTGACCAGAAATATATTGTGATTAAAAGTGAGCAAAGAAAAATGGGATTCCAACGGGATTCTTATTTTACTTAGTCTCAGTAAGCGCAGTCCAACTTCAAAGTTGTTGATTTTAGTAGTTAAGCGCTGCTAGGCCATGGCTAGGCCTAGGCTAGGCTATGCCAAGGCTCGATGCATATGTTGTAATTACCCAATGTAACACCTTGTGAAGCACGGCACTGCACAACACTGATGTTTAAATTTAATTTCGATTAAGTCTTTACCTGACACAGAGACAGGGTTGAACTTGAAGTTGAACTCATTGAACTTGAATTGATTCTTTCTTATTATAATCTGAGATATGCTGTAGAAATCTAGATTGGTGTTGTATCACATGTGAAATTTAGGAATTTCATTTAGGTAGTTCAATTATGCAAATAATATGATAAGAAGTAGACGCAGTCAACTGGCCTTGTCATATAGCAGCACTAGGGACACAGTCCAAGGCCAAGGACCAAGAAACGATTAGTGCACATACCTACCGTATATTGAGGTCGAGTGGAACGGGGAGCTCCGGGCGGTGAACACCGTTGACAAGGACCGCCCCCCACCCCCCCCCCCTCCCCCCCCCCCCCCGTCTTATCCCACATAAGCTTGTCGCGAACGATGTGGGGTTAGTCATTAATTCATGAATCTTGTTACAGAAATAATGCATCTGAGAGAAAATCTGAACATGAGAATGATGCCGAATCCAGCATAAAAATAGGATAATAAGCACTTAAAGGGATAGTTGAGTTTTGGTAGAGAGGGCCCCACATTTATTAGATAATTTTGAACCAACCGATTTTTTTTTTTTAATGCTTCCTCTTTTCAAAAATGTTCAAAATAATTTTTGTAATAGTTATTAATTATTTCTCTATCTTATCAATATTTTTACGAACCTTCACATGCCCAATATTTGATTTAAAATGGTTTAAACCAATGAGTTTTTAGAGAGCGCCATCATCTTTTCAAAAATGTTCAAAATAAATTGTTTAATACACGTAGTTATTAATTATTTCTCTATCTAATCAATATTATTACGAACCTTCACATGCACAATATTTGATTTAAAATGGTTTAAACCAATGAGTTTTTAGAGAGCGCCATCTTGAGTTTGAACGGCTCTGTTTGAATGATAAGAGGCTTTTTACTTGGTCATTTGTAATTTTGAATTCCTTTCTAGCATGGAAGAGTTATAACTATTAGTTTTGAATGTAATAGTGCAGGTATTGGTAACAAAACTGTACTCTCTTTACCAGAACTCAACTATCCCTTTAGAGGGGTAGTTTACTTTTGGTAGAGGGGGCGCTGCACATCACAATTTTGTTGTGAGGTAATTAAAAACTGAGTGTCGAATTCGAGAGATCATGCAATTTTAATGGCAGAAAAAACTTTATTTGGTCAAAATCGGCCCAGAAACGGCTGTAATATCAATAAATATATCTTATCTTATAATTATTTGGGGCCCAAATAATTAGATAATTTTTTTCAAAAAATAAAAAAAAATGCTTGCACTTTATCAAAAATTTTCAAAAGCGTTTTTTAAATAGTTGTTGATGATCTCGCTATTTAGTCATAATTTCAATGAAACATCACATGCATAATTGTGTAGGAAAAATGACTGAATCCAATGCCTTTTTAGAGAGCGCCCCCTTGTGCTTGAATGACTCTTTTTGAATGATTATAGGCTTTTTACTTAGTCGTTTGTAATTTTGTATACCTTTCGAGCATGGTGGAGTTATAACTATTAGTTTTTATAATGTTACTATCCAGGTTGGGATACTACAGTTCAGCCTTACCAAAACTGTACTACCCCTTTAAGTATTGTTTATGATTTATTTTCTGAAAAAATTACGTCATCTTTCCTCCGCCAATTTGAGAAAAAAAGTAGAAAAGGCTGAATTACTGTAATGTAAACTTAAAGTTTTCTTTTACAATTTTCGTTAACCACATAACCAATGAGAAAACATTATAGCCGGGCTATCACCTAGTTTTAGTTTGATTCTTGGGTTTATGCAAACATGGGAAAATTTACAACATTATTTTGTCGAGTTGTCCGTGACCACTTTTGAATGCTGGAAAGTCGCCATAATCGACTTATCCAGTGCCATTTTATCCACAGGTCCAGTTGTCTTAATGTGACATCGGTCGTGGTTGTATCGGTTCTGCCAAAAGAAACACTGTGTACAATTTTCATTAAAAGAATATACTGATTTGATGTTTGGCACATATTTGTAATTGGTTCGTAGCAACAAAAGTCGTGATGTACACGACGTTCTCGTTGTTGCATTTGACTTAGTAAAATTGTCCAGTACATGTATATGATTTGCCATTAATTTTGTTGTATTTTTTTTCCCATATTGTGTTGCTTATCAACTTTTAGAAAAAGACTAGAGGGATCGCAAGTGCCATTATGGGTGTAGCAGGCGGTATCGCTGGTGGAGTCATTGGGATTCTTGGAGGACCACCCGGAATTGCTGCAGGAGCGGCCGCAGGCGCATCTTCAGGGGCTGCTGCTGGGGCTGTGATGGCCGTGGCCCTAGATGAGTAGAATGCTCTCACTGCGTCCTTGTGATGTTTTTTTTTATTCGAAATGCATTATAATAACTCCTACAATTAATATTGTGCCATTGGATTATTTTATCAATTTTAGTAAAAAATTAGAAATCTTCATTTTCATGTTCATTACTATAACTATTCTTATCATACAGTCGTTCTTAGTAATGAAATGTAATTCTACACTTCTTATACTGATTTAAATATATAAATGTTTTAGTACTTTTTTAATTTAAAGCGATAGTATATGTTTTGGTTTAAAGGACGCTTCAAATGTAAAGGACGCTTCAAGTGTAACATTTAAAAGAGTACACACCTTTACATTTAGGAGAAACGTTATCCGACCCACATAAATTCGGAAACAGCTGAAATATCAAATGATATTTTAAATTTGTGTTAAAGTGATCCCTGTAAAGTGTCAGATATAGCACAAAATGGATTTTGAGACTTCAATCCTATATCAATATCATTGTAAAATACAATTGTAAGACTTGTGAAAGTTTGAAAGAAAACGAACACCGTTTACCATAAGCTAAACAACACGGCAGAGGTGTTATAGAAACTGATGTATCTGACCATTTTCCTATATTTGTTTTATTTGATCATCATCCTATTGTGAATAAGGTTGTGCCTTTGAGAAAAGTTGCTCGCTCATATAAACATTTTAATGTCCACGAGTTTCATGAGGATTTAGCAAGCACAAATTGGGATTGTGTGTGTAGATATACCGATGTTAATACGGCTTACTCTGTATTTTATGATTTGTTTGTAAAGATGTGTGATAAACATGCTCCGAATATTGTGCACATTAGTGCGAAGAAAAGACATACACCGAAAAAGCCATGGATATCTACAGCAATTCTTAAGTCTATTAAAAAGAAACATAGTTTGTATAATAACTATAAAGCGTCCAATTTTAATGTAGAATATGCACACAAGTATAAGAAGTATAGGAATGCATTGACAACTGTAATTAAGAATGCTAAACGAATTTATTATAGTAAATTATTTGACGATAATAAACATGATACAGGCAAAACCTGGAAAACTATAAATGAATTGATTAGTGGAAGAGGGAATTCTAAGAAATTAGATATAGATGAGTTGGTTCTCCCGACTGATCGTACTGATGGAGCAGCCAGAGTTGTGTCCTCAGAGGGGGATATAGCTGAGGAGTTAAATAATTATTTTGTTACAATTGGGTCAAACTTGGCACAGAAGATTCCAAATGTACGTTATAGTTATAAGGAATACTTGGGTAGAAGAAATGATAAATCCTTGTTTTGGAAACCCGTGACAGAAAGGGAAGTTTTTGATTATTACAAACACAAATAATGCGTTGTATGTTATCAACTTGACAGGGTGGGGGGGGGGGGGGGGTGGGTCCATTTCGGTCATTATACATCATTACAGAATAGGTATGTCTTGAGGGCTGTTTTGAAGCTGTGGACAGTTTTGCACTGGCGAATATGGAGAGGCAGAGAGTTCCAGAGGGTGGGAGCCGATACTTGGAAGGCACGATCACCATAGTATTGGGTTGAAGACTTGGGAACTTGTAGACGATGCTGGTTGGCAGATCGGAGGGAACGGGCTGGGTTGTGTGTACTGATCAGCGATGAGATGTAGGATGGGGTTGCATTGTTTAACGATTTGAAAGTTAGCAAAAGGATCTTGAAGATTATTCGTTTCTGGATAGGTAACCAGTGGAGATTACGTAGCAAGGGGGTGATGTTCTGCCTTCGAGGGGCTCTGCAGATGATCCTGGCTGCGGTGTTTTGGATTCTTTGGAGATGTTGGAGTTCATACTGCGGAAGGCCATACAGCAGGCTATTACATGTGTCTAGTCTGCTGGTAACAAATGAATGGATGAGTGATTTGGTTGCGGGTGCTGTGAGATATTGTCTGATCTGTCCAATCGATCTGATGGCTATCATGGACGACTTGCATATGTTCTTCAGATGCAGCTTCATGGTGAGATGTCGGTCCATGATTACACCTAGGTTCCGCGCGTGATCAGCTTGTTGCGCAACGGTGTCCCCTACATTTAGAGATACCGCATCAGGCTGGTCCTTGAACTTTGAAGAGAAGTGTATGATTTCTGTCTTTGCATCGTTGAATTTCAAGGCATTCTGAGCTGCCCAGATTCTGATGTCTGAAATACAGGTGTTAAGTCGGGCTAAAGCTTCTTCGTGGGTTGATTTCGGAAACGCGATGTACATTTGCGTGTCATCGGCGTATATCATTGACAATAATGGAAGTACCTATTAAACAACTGCAAATTCTGGGCTAAATGTCATACTTTCATCTTTAAATCCCCACATGCATCACAACTAGCCAAATGCACCATTCACATTATCAGTGATATCACGCATGACAGTGCTAAATATAAACATCAAAATTCTATTTTAGTTTAAAGCAACTTTCAGAAATTGTTCATAATCGATCACATAGAATACAAAATCATCTAATTTTGTGAAGAGAATTTCTAACTTGTAAATTCACCATTATCAACTTCTCAAAATGAGCCATATTCTGTAATCTGACATTATTTGAGTATTTATACAAATGTGCCTTCAAAATTCTTTATCATCTTTAACATGAATTGGCAACACAATATGCGAATTGGCAACACAATATGCGTATTGGCAACACAAAAATATGGACGTACATTTAATAGCTAACTTCAGCATGTTTTCATGTGTACATTCAACTCATCTTTTTTCCTATATTTTTCACCATAATCCTCCTTTGCGAAAACACATCATTCACACATTATCTAAAATAAGATATAATTTATCTATTTAACTTACTTCTGTGACGGGATACAAATAAACCTGCTGAAACATGCCGAAATGACTGACTCACTTCGTACACCGTCATCACCGTGCGAGCGTGAACATAAGAGTGACAATTAGAGACGTTGTATTTTTACCAACTCAGAGAATCTTCTATGGTGTCTTTAAGATAACAAAAATAAAAAATAAACATACAAATACTACCGTATCTCTAATAACGAACTACCATAAATTACCGGAAACAAATCCTTCTTTTCGTAATTTTGCAAAACTCAAATTCGCTACCAAAACAAATATCAATAACCCCGGATTACTCTGGCATTAAATTACAAATGAATAAATCGAGTGATAACTTTGTATATGGTAAATCATATGGGAAATTTAATAATAGTTTATATATGGATAATGAATGTATTAATGTAAAAACAAATTGGCGTCATCAAATATTAGATAAAATTATGTTTCGGGATGTTATGAAAATGAAATTAAGAGAATATATTATGATCCATTCACGTGAAAAGGCTCAAATAAGAAGGGCTCAGATTAAAAAGATCACTGAAGATAGAAAGGGAAATTAGAGATATGGAAACACAATTGTTAGTTATACCCCTGAGAGTGTTAAAGGGCAATGAAACTATGACTTTCGGCTATTATTATCCTTTAGAGAGTGAACAGACATTTTATTTGATACATAACTTGGCAATTTTGGCCTGCTGGATCCCATGAAATCCTTACGTGAACATACCCACATTTTACTAATTCTTACGGCGGCAAAAGGAAATTGGAGCGGCCATGTTCTTGTAATTGCCCGACATGCTTTTCAAACTATGACGTGTGCGCTACGGGCCGAACAAAAATCTTTTCACTGATTTGCAGACACGTCAAAGCATCTACAAGTATTCAGACAATGGATTGAATAGGTGCTGTTGAAATGCATTAGTGCATATCACTGACCGTATTTTTACGGGTGAAATGTTCAATTTTATGTGGTAAACAAACAGACTTTCAATTTAAGTTATTGCATGGTGCAATTTATACAAAAGAAAACCTTTATAAATTTGGTTTTGCATTAGATAATTTATGCTCCTTTTGTCGGGATGAGGTGGAGACATATTCACATTTATTTTTGCATTGTATAAAAGTTCACCGATTTCGGTTAGAAATAGTTGATTATTTACAATTAAAAGAAATTATTTTTATTTGATTGCGTTAGACGGACATGCGAGCAGATGCACCGGAAATGAGTTTGACGTGAGGGTGTGTGTGTGTGGTTGTGTATGATTGGGTTGGATGAATGTGAGTAGGGTGAGGGATGTAGCAATGTTACATCATTTTACTAGAAAATAACCTCCATTGGTTGTTTTTGTTTTTTTAGGTATAGTTATGTTTCTTTTAGTGAATTATGATTAATTTTTAGAGTATATTGTTTATTAGGGAAGGGCTTTTGCTCATTTTAGTACAAGTAAGCTCTGATGTGATTAGTATGTTACGTTTAGAATATAATATTAGTTTCTGTAGTAGAAAATGCAAATGTCATCTTTTGTTTATGAATATTTAATGATGTAAAATTTGTATACTGTATATAGAGTTGAAATTGAATCTAAGTAACTTGACTTACTATGTGTGGAGTAGAACAGTTTCGCAACCTATCTAGGTTGCTTCTTCAGCTAAACTGGCTTGAGTAGAGAAGATTACTGGTGAAAAGCTGGACAATTCACTGAGCTGAGTAATCCTCTATTGTTCAAGATTGTTCAAGATTATCAAGATGTCGAGGAATACATGTATACATTTAAAAAAAATATGTAATATGTAAATGTTAATATTATTTTGATGTTCATCTGTATTGTCATTTGGAGGAATAAAAACAACTTTGAAAAAAATGTATACATTTCTGCTGAGTGAAGGCTCAATCATCTGGCAAACATATGGCACTCCTGACTGGTTAAAAGTAGGGTACGACCAAGAAGAGAGAAGGAAAAACTAACAGAAAATTTGATGAAAAATATACGAAAAGGGCCGGTCGTGTGCAGTACAACGGTAACATTCGTATATAATATTCTACAACCTCGGGTGTTTATATATTACCCTAATTCAAAAGGAAATATTATAACACATAACATGAATAAACCAATACAATATATTGAAATAAGTGGCAATTTCCGATGTTAAATTGCTAAAGTTTTCAAGCTTGCTCCGGTTGTATTCGTATATATATCTGTATATATAGAGAGTTCAAAAATAACTCTTACGGTGTTTTCTTTAAATTTGTGTCTATATAATATACATGTATCTATATATATAAGCGAGAAGTAAACTAATTCATACAGCTTCGGTTTCTTCCAATATATAAATAATTGCGAGGAGTAATCATAAATGATTGAGAAGGAAGAATAATAGTAGGCGTAGCTTAATAAGCAATGTTCCTCCTTTTAATCCGCCAAATGAAAAAAGGCACTGGTCGAAAAATTGGTCTCCGCCAGGACTCGAACCTGGGTCTCCGGCTTGGAACGCCGATGCCTTAACCACTAGGCCACGGGGACCGTGTGATTGAAGACAGATCCAGTTCAGGTCATTGGCAAGCCAATCTCTCGGCCCTTTGTGCTCAAGTATTCATGGGGAAGGAGTTACGAACAATGCAAGCCGCCTTTTACTTCAGATGGATCACAATACAGGGTGGCCCAAAAAAAACGGAACGGGGCACTTCCCAAAATAAAGTACCAACATATTTATGTCCATCGGATAGGGTGTCTTTTCCAATGAACAACGATACCAAGAACAGTAATTTTGGTCGTGTAGTTTTTGTTTTAAGACGCTGTGAGTGTGACCATGTCAGGTGCTCATTTTTAAAATTTTTTACCTAGTCAATGCCAGTTAAATTGCACTCCCTGCCCGTAATACCATTCAACGAACTTGCCCATTCTCTCGGCACACGGCTGAGTGCACACTAACAATGGCGCGCCTTAGGGTCTATGGTTCAACTGTATGAAAGGCGGTACGTGCGATGTATCAAGCACTGGCTCGGTAAAAATTGACAAAAAAGAGAACCTGACATGGTGTCACTCCCAGCGCCCTAAAACAAAAACTACACAACCAAATTGACTGTTCTTGGTATCGTTGTTCATTTGAAAAGACACCCTATCCGATGGACATAATACATTTGTTACTATATTTTGGGAAGTGCCCCGTTCCGTTTTTTTTGGGCCACCCTGTATAGTGATTCAAGTATTAGTTAGAACATATACACTCAGCCAAAAAAGAAAGTGAACACTTTTTCAAGTTAATATTTTTCATATAAGATTTTATGAAAAATAAACAAATTATATATCAAATTAAAGGATATTTAATTGGCTTTCGACTTGGTGGGTGAATACAAATTGAAACTTTACGCATGAGTGAACACATTCATTTGTCTGTTCCAAGGTACAAAAGTAAAAACTGCAAAATTGCACAAAAATATAAACATTCATATTGCACAGAAAAATTCAACAAAACATGATAAAGGTTTGCATGGTTCACTGCACTTGAAAAGAAAATTATTAAACAGAGTAATTGTTGTTTGTTTAGAGTCAGGTTCTTTTTTCTTTGCAGTGTTTCTTTCTTTCTTTCGTTAAAGTCAATATCTTGTTGGGCCACCATGACTGTTAAACGGCGCATGTTGGATATCACTCTGTGTACTCTCTCCTGTGATAGGTTTCTCCACTCCTCGCGGTAAGGTATACCGACCCAGGTATTCAAGGGTGTCACCAGGCCGGATGCGCCCATCTACGGCCTTTCCTAGTTGGTCCCATATGGCTTAGATAGGGTTCGTATGGGGCTAGCAGGCAGAGCAGGGATCCATTCGCTCGATGTTGTGCTCTTCCAAAAACTGATGGACAACTCGAGCGGGATGAGGATGTGCGTTATCGTCCTTGAAGATGGTTTTCGGATTCCTCTCCACGTATGGCACTACAGCGGGTTGGAGGATGCCACTGATGTACAGTTTTGCATTCAAGTTGCCGTTGAGGATGACCATCTTATACGGTCCTCAACCGTGCTGTCTCATACCATGATACTCCCTCTGTGTCCTTGCTGCACTTCCTTGACACAAGCATCCTTGAAGTGCTCATTCCTCCTCCTCCTCCAAACATGAATTCTGCCGTCGCTGTTTTGCAGACAGAAACGGGACTCATCTGTCAAGAGTACTCGGCGCCATTGAACCCTTGTCCATCTCACATGGTTCCTTGCCCATCTCACATGGTTCCTTGCCCACTAATCTTGCTTTTCTGTGTGCAAGTGTGAAAGCGGGTTTTTGCTGCTTTTCTTGATTTGATTCATTGAGCATGGAGTCGATTTCTTATGGTTTGTGTTGACACATGGCGAGCACCTTGACCTCTGGCTTCAAGTGCAATGAACCATGCAAATCTCTATCGTGTTTTGCCGAACTTTTCTGTACAATATGACTTTTTAAATCTTTTGCGCAATTTTGCAATTTTTACTTTTGCACCTTGGAACAGACAATTGAATGTGTTCACTCATGCATAAAGTTTCACTTTGTATTCACCTACCAGGTTGAAAAACAATTAAATATCCTTTAATTTGATATATAATTTATTTGTTTTCTATAAAATCTTATATGAAAAATATGAACTTGAAAAAGTGTTCACTTTCTTTTTTTGCTGAGTGTATATAAGCGAGAAGTAAACTAATACATACAGCTTCGGTTTCCTCCAATATATAAATAATTGCAAGGAGTAATCATAAATGATTGAGAAGGAAGAATAATAGTAGGCGTATCTTAAGCAATGTTCCTCCTTTTAATCCGCCAAATGAAAAAAGGCACTGGTCGAAAAATTGGTCTCCGCCAGGACTCGAACCTGGGTCTCCGGCTTGGAACGCCGATGCCTTAACCACTAGGACACGGGGACCGTGTGATTGAAGACAGATCCAGTTCAGGTCATTGGCAAGCCAATCTCTTGGCCCTTTGTGCTCAAGTATTCATGGGGAAGGAGTTACGAACAATGCAAGCCGCCTTTTACTTCAGCTGGATCACAATAGAGTGATTCAAGTATTAGTTAGAACATATATATATAAGCGAGAAGTAAACTAATACATACAGCTTCGGTTTCTTCCAATATATAAATAATTGCAAGGAGTAATCATAAATGATTGAGAAGGAAGAATAATAATTTGGCGGATTAAAAGGAAGAACATTGCTTATTTAGCTACGCCTACTAATTACTACGTCTACTAATTTCCGATGTTAAATTGCTAAAATTTTCAAGCTCGCTCTGCTCGCAGTCGCATATATAATATTTCATAAACTCGGGTGTTTAAAATGTATATTACCCTTAATGACGCCATATCATGAGTCATAGACGAATATACCCATACAATAACATTGAAACAAGTGGCAATTTTCCGATGTAAAATTTATAAAATTGTCAAGCTCGCTCCGCTCGCATTCGTATATATATAATAGTATGCAAACTCGGGTGTTTATAATATTACCCCTTCATAACGCAATATCATAACACATAACACGAACACCATACAATAATATTGAAACAAATCTCCGATGTTAAATTGCTAAAATGTTCAAGCTCGCTCCGCTCGCAATCGCATTAATATTATTTCATAACCTCGGGTATTTATATATCATCCTTAATAACGCCATATAATAAGTCATAGAATATACCGATACAATAATACTAAAACAAATGGCAAATTTCCGATGTAAAATTGGTAAAATTTTCAAGCTCGCTCTGCTGGCATTCGTATATATATATATATTATTCTACAACCTCGGGTATTTATATAACCCTTCAAAACGCAATATCATAACACATAACACAAATATACCCATCATACAATATTATTGAAAAAAATGTAAATTTAATTGATAAAGTGTTCAAGCTCGCTCCGCTTGCATTTGTCTATATTATCATATTCTACAACCTCGGGTGTTTAGAATGATGTTACCATTACGTTTCACCCAAGTTAGAAAATAACCGCTTCTCAGGCCTGAGGAGAGGTTGAGAGATTCGTGCCTCTAGTATAATTGTATCACCGTTTACACCGTTCTTATCGGTTTACTGCGTGTAACCGGAGGAGATTATCTCTATGATACCACTAGGTCTCGGGGGGCAGTTAACAGGGCATGGAATGTTGACGAAAGCTATTAAAATGGTTGAGTTGATTTCCACCGTGGTGGAGATCACGGCTAACTTAGTGAAACGTAATGCCCTTCAAAACGCCATATCATGAGTCATATACGTATATACCCATACAATGATATTGAAACAAATGGCTTTTTTCCAAAGTAAAATCGCTACAAATTTCTCGCTCTCTCGCATTATTCATATTAATGCAAATTACCTTAAAATAATTGAAGACTATTCACTTTTTCTTCTATCATTTGAAAACTTAATAAATTTCACCTCCGATATGCACCAGATAGCTCCATTCAAGTGTAAAAATTTGGCAAAGCTCCTTGGTGAGAGAAAGAGGGGGACCCCCCCCCCCCCCTCCCCCGCCCCCTCCCACACCCGACCCCACTCCTTCGCTTCGCTCCGGCGCTCGGGCTCTTCTCGCCCTCAAAGTATACACCTTCGCCACCCTTAGACAAATACCCTGGCGCAACCCCTGCATCTCCCGATTCTGCATGACTTTGTGGAGCCCTAACAACCTAACCTGCAGATGCGTGACCTGGAAGTTTGGATCGATAATTACGCGCATGTGCAGATTGTAATTACGAACTAGCGTATTGGTTACTAAAAATATTAGCTACCCCAATAAAAAAATAAAAATCCGCCGCCCATGGTTATTCCAGGCTTAGTTGGTGTTACTTGTATGTCTACAGCATTGTTTTGCTTTATAGAAATTCAAACGGAGGAAAACATTGTTTTTTTCTTATATCCTTTATTCTCTCTCCTTTTAATTCGGATGAATGGTAAAGAAAAGGCGAAGATGAATACAAAAATACCCAGCAGAGTATGCTCCAAATCCCAACATTTTATCATAAAAATTGCAAAAGTTCCACACCGTGGGTGGAGAGATTTTGTCCTAAGTGGTATTCCAATATCCTTCCTAAGTCATTTCCTAACTTTGTTCCAACGAACGTTGAGTGCGTAAACACGAGACGTGTTGCCGTTGTACAGATTGACACTAAATATGTAATTTTATTTGACATTACATCAATATGGGAAATGTTCACAAAATCGTAAATTCCAATCATTGTCCTATTAAGAGAAAGCGCATCGGCATTTTCATTAAATCACAATTTTTGTCGGCGAAACCGTTTTGTGAATGAGGATGAGCAAACGTGCATTCTCAAAATTCCGGAATTATATATGAATGCTATTTATTAAACTTAAACTTAGGATAAGTAACTTAATATACACTAGCGTAGAAAGTCATTTCAACTAGACTGTCAATTAAGCATATTAATGTGCTTTATTTAAAACAAATTTTCAACTTCCGCTTGGCCATTGTATACGGTGTATACGGCGTCTAAAGCCCGGCGCAGACAGAGCCGACTCGACCCGATAAGGTTTTCATTCGGATCGGCTCAGTTTTAAGTGCCTCGCGACACACATTTTGCCAGTCGAGAGACAGTCGGATGCCAGTTGGGACCGATTCAACACGATGAATCGGCTCCGACCAACCGGGACCTACTCTAGCCTGATTAAAACCAGTCAGATCGGGTCGAGTCGGCTCCGTCTGCGCCGGGCTTTAGAGTGAGCTACGTCAGTCGGGTCGTATCGGCGGCATGCGAGGCTAGGAGTCCCCTGCTCATTCACGGCTTCTGCTCCGGCTCCGACTCTGACGCAGCTCATCTTCATGCGGTCGGTCTCGGTCCCGTCTCGGTCTTGATACGAAAGCGGTGGTTTTTGTTCTACCCTATATTATGTATGGCCTACTTTGTATCACTATCGAAGGAGATCCAGTTTGTAAATTTCAACCCAAATCATCTAACTTGTATTGGACTTATTTTACTCGCTTGAATTGAATACCTGTTTGTTCAAGTTAAAAAAAGAAATGTCTAGCTTAGGCATAGCCTAGGCAGGCTAGGGTAAGCTTTTAGGTCTATCATCAGGCTCGAAGATTGTGAACCATATTTATCAAAACAAAATAATGTACAATAATTTCTTCAATCAACATCAATCATATAGTCACCTTTCAACTAATCATTTAAAGGGAGGGGATCATATAAGTAATACAGACTTGTTCTGCAATGACTCTACAAAATGTCCTGACTTAAAAGGGAACATAAATAAGACTATTATGCCAAATGTTAGTTAAAGGGATAGTTGAGTTCAGCGACTAAGTAAAAAGCCTGTTATGATTAAACAAGAACCGTTCAAACTCAAGAGGGCGCTCCCTAAAAAGGCATTGGTTTCAAACATTAAAAAAAAAATATTGCGCATGTGATGGTTCGTAAAAATAGTGATTAGATAGAGAGTTAATCAATAACTATTAAAAAACTTATTTTGAACATTTTTGAAAAGAGGAAGCATTTTTCAAAAACTTTTAACAGTTAGTTCCAAATTATTTACTATTTGTGGGCCCCCACTTTTATTACAAATGGCTACGTTTATGGGTATTTTAGCCGTTTATGATTTTGATACCCGATTTTGATAAAATAAAGTCTATTCTGCCGTTAAAATATTATGCTCTTTCAAATTTTTCAACCAGTTTTTCATTATCTCACAAAAAAATATTATGTGTAGCGCCCTCTCTACCAAAACTCAACTATCCCTTTAAAAGGGTCTAGTAAACTTTGTTGAAATGCGCAAAAAGTGATGAATGGTTAAAGGACGGGTGCAATCCCGGCTTTGATTCAGCTTTATAGCTTTGAATATGTGCCTTTATTGATATACCACATTCTTTTTTCTTTTTTTATCCTTAAGTTGGGCAACAAAGGTAAATTTCATGCACATTTTTTGCCCTTTTTCGGGTCGGCGTTCCATACTCCTAAAAAAAGTAATTTTAGCGGAGCGATGAGCTCATGAGTTATGACGTCCCCGGCAGGCAATAACACGGAAGAGCGAGAATTGTTTACAACGCGGTTCAATGCAAACACTTCGACTTGCTTGTAAAACAAACTCGTATTTGCTTGAAAATTGAGGATTAACTGGAATTGCCTCAGGAATGAATTTTAGCAGGATGCAGCAACACATCTAAGGAAAGTATAAGCCTGCACCATTTTCCCTAAGGATCCACGTATGAGGCGGATTTAGAGCTCAAAAGTTAAATTAACGAGGGCCGACTGGGAACTACCTAGCGAGTGTGTGCGGGTCTGCCGGAGTTTCGGGGGGCCCGCGGCGCGGCAAGACAGGTTATGCTCTCGCAGGCTAGCCGTGCCGCGCCAACATACCTATTAAAAGTTCTGAAAAGTACCGAAAGTGCAAGATTATTACGATCGCACCTATTCTAGACGATTTATTAATTTACTTACATGTTTGCTAGCTTTTGATACAAATACAAGAACGATTACATGCAAAAACGGCACAAAAAATGTGCTGATAATCCCCTGATAATCTCGGTATTATGTTTTATAAGCCCACTGCACACTCCGACCCGACGAACAACTGAGTATCTGAACTAAAGCCATGCGCGCGTATTACATGCATATAGTATTGTTCAGATACTGAACCGTTCGTCGGATCGTGTAGTGTGCGATAACTCGCTCGGCCCAGGTGAACTGAACTTAGCGCTCTTTTGTAGTTTTGTTGTTAATTTGCAAACGGCGTAAACTACGTGACTTTGATATCGATGCCCAGAAATTGATTCACTATGTTCAACCGCTTATTGAAAACTTCCGTCACGCTCGCCAACGACGAGTTTTGGATTTGTTTACTTCGGGAAAAGTAATATTTTGCTAAAAACTGAGGTAATTCTGAATGTTTTGTAAATATATTTCCGTAAATATTATTAAATAGATCCATCAAATCATCGATGCTTGTCATTTTATTGCCGCATAAAAAGATGAATTTGAGTGCGAAACACCGCATTTTTGTACACCGTGTTTTGAGACGTGGGCTACTAGGGTTCATTATGATAGGGTTAGGCTAGGCCTGCGCTAGCCGCAGCGCTCTTGCGTGCTGATGGCCGGAAGACCGTGCTGGGTATGCGGTTGCTATAATCATATCGGAGACTTTCTCGGAGCGATTTAAGAGTAAGTATGCGCGTTTATTTGGCAATTATATTTGTTGTATTTGTGGAGACAAATAATGAAATAAGAATTATGAAAATAGTGTCTGCAAATCTGGGGAAATTGTCATGAATTTGCTCAGCCACAGGCTCAAATCTGTACGGTTGCACCTCTATCACTGCCACTCCATTTTGGCTGCCGTCGCACATTTGGAATTTTATCCTCAGGATCTGTCAATTCCAAACTCGATTCTGACTCTGATCTAGATCCTTCGTCTGATTCACGCTCACTGTTAGAATCAGTTGAATCTGAGTGTGGATCCTCCATAATTATAAACTCAAACAAATGTATGTAGATATTGAAAAAAATCGAAATAATATCTCTCTGTCAACGTGATTAGATGCGCTCAGCGTGTAAGTCTATGACAATTCGAGTATCGGGGATCCTGTGATTGCCTGCAGATGACGTCACAACTATGACGTCATTTTTCTTCGCCCGAACTCAATTTTTTGGGGGGGCACTTTCAAAGTAAATTTTCAGGTCCTCATATCATTTATAAATAATTTTCCAAGTGCAAAACAGTTGTGTTATTCGAAATCTACATGAAAGTGGCTTTCTGAAGGGCTAAAAAGCCATTTTCAGCTGATTTTCTTGACACCATACCTTTAAAGAGATAGTTGAGTTCTGGTAAGGAAAGTACAGTATTGGTCAAACTGAATTTTAGTAACCAAAACCTGCACCATTACATTATAAACTAATAGTTATAACTCTACTATGCTTGAAAGAAATTCAAAATCACAAACGACTTAGTAAAAAGCCTTTTATCATTCAAACAGAGGCGTTCAAACTCAAGATGGCGCTCTTTAAAAACACATTGGTTTAAACCATTTTAAATAAAATATTGTGCATGTGAAGGTTCGTAAAAATATTGATTAGATAGAGAGATAATCAACAACTATTAAAAACTTCTTTTGAAAATTTTTGAAAAGAGGAAGCATTGTTTAAACATTTGTAATGGTTGGTTCAAAATTAGCTAATATTTGTGGGGCCCCACATTTATTACAAATGGTTACGTTTATGGATATTCCAGCCGTTTCTGAAGCGATTTTGATCAAATAAAGTTTATTCTGTCACTAAAATATTATGCTCTTTCAAATGTTACACTCAGTTTTTCATTATCTCACAAACAAATTATTATGGTTAGCGCCCTCTCTACCAAAACTCAACTATCCCTTTAATGTAATGTATGTAGTTGTTATCTGATATTGATAAAATGCACGTTACATAGCTGAGCAATGAGCAAAGTGATATTCACTAACTCACTGCCCTCACTTTGTACACGGTTTCAAAACGCCAACGGAGATTTTATTAGCTGAACACGTCAATCGTACATATCTTTTTAACGAAAGGGAAATTTGAAAAACCGAAACCTGTCCCATAGTTGTATTGGTAAAAAAAAAATGGCAACAGGCTGATCAACACATGTTTTAAAACCGCTCCTGCAGATATTACCTAGATATTCTCTGTTTCGTCGATATCCATTGCCTTGTTTTCATTATCTTCATTATCTATCGATTTACATTACAATGTCTGAGCGCAGCCTAAGGAAAGGTGTTAAGAAAGTGGTGAATAAGGCTGGAAAAGCTGGTGAAAGTGTGGAGATTGTGCAGACCGCTGAACAGGCTATCCCATCCGCTCATACAGCCACCACTGCCGGCCTAGACGACCATGCCAATGCAGTGCCCGAGGGGGAGAATGTGGATCTGGGAGGCTCAACTGCAGCCCAGTATCTTAAAGCTGCATCGCTGAACTTTGAGCGGATGATGAGGGAGGCGGTGGGCTCGATGATGGAGAGCATCCAGAAAGTTGAGCGGGCCCTCGAGTTTGAGGGACTCCGTATCAACGATCTGGAGACGAAGAACAAAGAGCTGGAGAGGAGATTGACTAAAATGGAGGCAGCGTTTGGGGAGATGGAGCACCGAGTGCAGCTCCATGATGTTGAAGTCAACAGGAATGAAAGGCTGGCTAGGAGAAACAACTTCCGTGTGGTGGGCATCCCCGAGCCGGCCGATGACAAGGAGGATTGCGGGGAGGTTGTGAGCGACATCCTGCGCTCCAAGTTCAAGATGAACATCCAGGTGGAACGTGCGCATCGAGACGGGAGGAGAGGTGATCGTCCACGCCACATCCTGGTGAAGACATTGTCTTACCAGGAAAAGGTGGCCATCATGAAGGAGGCTAGGGAGGCCCTACGCGATCAAAGATACTACGTCGTAGATGACATGACAAGAAAAGACTTGGAGTCCAAAAAGAAACATGCCAAGAAAGTGCAGGATCTGTACCAGAAAGGGACCAAGCTCCGATTTTATGCTGGCCAGTGGAGAGGCGATGGAGGAGCACCATACTTTACTGCGTAATGCACCTTTAACTTGCAAACGCACCCATAAACCCTAATTTATTGCCTCCTTGTGCAGGCCTTCAGTCGACATTCGGACAATGTGTGCATGTGTGGTATTTTTTTCTCCTTAGGTGGAAATTACTACCACATGCTTTGTGCCACACTAGAATAGATGTATTTCTCCATGATTTCTCATATGCGTCTTTCATGTACATGTACTTTGTGTATTATACAACTATTAGCTCTACTATTTCCAGTTATTCCTCTTTACCCTCTTTACCTGTGCATCACTATGCTTACACTTGTACTATAACCATACTTTTACTTAGTTTTAGTTAGTTCAGAAAATCCCCATTTTTGTTCAATTAAGTGGAGTGGTTTGTTAACAACACCCTTTTGTTGTTTTCTTTGTAACCTGATCATTCTAATATGGATTTACCATATTGTTTACTTTTGTTTTTTATATCATCGTTCGCTGTATATATTATGTTTTCTCATTCTTCTCTCACCCTTTCCCACCTCCCGTTCTCCCCTCTAGCTCTCTCTCCTACTCTCTCTTTCTCCTACCTACCCTTCATTTCCCTGTCTCGCATGCCAAATTGTGCATACACTGATACAGAACCCATTGACCTGGTTGGTACACTCAATCATGTCTTTGTTTTGTCTATTCAACCTTAAATGAATATAGAAGAACATGAATTACAACAAAACAATGATTGTCAATATTATGTGCCAAATGAGTTTTGTATGGACATGTCTCCATGTTCTCAAGAACAATTGTTGAGTTTTTTACATTGTAATGCAAGAAGTCTCCCTAAGAATTTTGATAGTTTAAATATTTTGTTATCCTCGTTGAACTTTGGATTTTCAATAATTGGCATCACTGAAACATGGCTGACTGCTAGGTCCCCTCCTCTGTTTATGTTAGAGGGTTATAAGCAGGTACGTAATGACAGAGCAAATGGACGTGGTGGTGGTGTTCTTTTATATATTTCAAATTTGTTAACATTTAAAGTGAGGCATGACTTGCGATTTAAAAGTAACAGTGCCGAATGTTTGTGTGTGGAGGTAGACCTTCCTAATGAGAAGAATATGATTGTTTGTGTTGTATATCGCCCACCAAATACAGATGTAAACCTCTTTTTAGATGATCTTGAATCTTTATTGGTTGATATTAATTAATTGAATAAATCTGTCCGTATTATGGGTGATTATAATATTGATTTGCTATGTAATATCCCGAGTACCCTTCGTCTTCGAACTGTTTTGGAATCGAATGCCCTTGAAATATTGATTGATAAACCAACACGAATTAATGGTCAGTCGTTGACACTGTTGGATAATATTTTTGTGAAGACGGAAAAGGGTCATAGTCAGTCAGGCTTGTTCTATTGTGAAATATCCGACCATTTACCAGTGTTTTGTCTTATCTATGATCATGTTATTAAGAGGCCACGGAAAAAATGTAATGATAGTAAGCGTAACTTTGATAAGACTAACATATTTAATTTTAATAATGCTTTATTCTTAGAAGAATGGGCTGATGTAATAGCTTGTGATAATGTTGAGCAAGCCTTTGAGTTATTTTTGAGAAAATTTTCTTGTTATTTTGATAAGTACATACCCTTGGAACGCATTACAGTAAAGAAAGGGAGACAACCTTGGATTACGAAAGGAATTCTTCAATCTATTAAAAGGAGAAATATTTTATATAAAAGGAGTTTAAAGAAATCCTCACTAGTGAATGTTGAGAAGTATAAGAGATATCGTAATAAATTGACATCTATTATAAGGTCTTCACGGAAATTATTTTATTCGAGAAAATTTGAAAGTGCGAGCGGCAATACTGCCGTCCCATGACAAAAGGAAGCAACTCTGAATTTATCAAAATCGACTTTTTTCTTGATTTGGGGTATTTTTTGTATGCTCTACATGATGGTAAATAAATTGAGGTCACATGACCCCTAATTTCCGAAATATAGATATATCAAAAGGAAGCATCTCTAACGATTTCCTCATAAAACACTGACAAAAGGAAGCAACTCAATCAGCCAATCACCTATCAGCATGGAAGTGGCATGTGTGCATTGATCTCCCAATCAGCCAATCAGAGCGCGCCTAAGTGCAGCTCACTTTTCTCCTTGAATGTCTGTCAACTACTGCACCAGAATTGATACAGAAAATGCTGAAATTCGCTGATCTGTTTGCACATCTGAAGGAAACGTTAGTGTATTTTGACTGAAGTATATATATACATTTAAAACCCATTTCATTTATCAATCAAAATGCTGACTGTGAATAAAAAATATAACGTTTTCTTTTTTTTTCACAGCACAAGTTCTGATGCTATGTGTTTATTATTGTCCCACATGTAGACTTTTGTGTGGGGAATTTTGCAGAAAATGATTAACTTGAAGAAATGTTGTTTTACCTGGCTTTGCCAATGACTCACACACAAACACAAACACACACACACATGCACAACCATACACGTACACACACATACAAACACACGCATGCAAACACACACACACACACACACATACGCACACATACAGACATGCGCGCAAACAAACACACACACGCACAAACACACATACACACACACCCATAAGCAAACACACAGACACACCTACACACACACGCACTCACACACAGAAACACGCACACGGCACAGCCACACACACACACACACGCACACACACACTTACAAACGCACATAACACACACGCGCACACACACACACACACGCATGCAAACACACACATATATGGTTACACGTCACACTGTCACACTGACACATACTCACATGCACTCACACACACGCATACATCCACATATATTTGCACATAAATATACACACAAACGTATATACACACATACACATGGATACACACACAAACACACACACGCACGTACTCACACAATACTGACTTCTTAGATTATCAAGAGTTGCTTCCTTTTGTCATTGGATGACGCGTGCAAATATTCAAGATATACTGTGACAAAAGGAAGTATGCTGCTTAATTTGCATAAAACAATGATTTTACAAATCAAAACATATCAACCCGAAATGCCTTCTCTGAGTACATTATAAAACATGTCATACCTGGTAATTAGGATTTTATGTTTGAGAGGTCAGAAAGAAAAACATATTTTCTTCATTTACTAAGAAACTCATTCCACAGAGTTGCTTCCTTTTGTCATGGGACGGCAGAATATGTCCTCTACCTGGAGAGTTGTGAAAGACATTTTGTGTAAGCGCAACCGAATGGAATCTCCTCACAAAATTGTTAATGATGATAAAGAAATTGCCGATCCAGGAGAAATTGCTAACGTATTTAATAATTATTTTGCTAATATTGGGCTTAATCAAGCGAGGAAAATAGATAGTAATGGGACAAATTACAAAGAGTACCTTGTTAACCCATCCCAAGCATCTCTCTTTTTTAAGCCTGTGGATTCGTTTGAGATACTTGATATTGTATTTTCATTGAAAAATAGTAACTCTTGCGGGCACGATGAGATAAGTACTTCCTTTTTGAAACAGGTCATTGGGCTGATTTTAGTCCCCCTGGCACATATTTGTAATCTCTCACTGGTAACTGGAGTATTTCCTTCTTCTTTAAAGCTTGCTAAAGTTGTTCCTGTTCATAAAAAAGATAATGTTATGAATGTTTGTAATTATAGACCAATTTCAATTTTGTCAAGTTTTTCAAAGTTATTAGAGAGAGTTGTTTATAATAGGCTCTACGCATTCTTAGACAAACATGAGTTGCTCAATCCAGACCAGTATGGTTTTCGTAAAGCGCATTCAACTGACCTTGCCTTGCTAAGATTTTATGACCGTGTGTCACAAGCCCTTGCTGATCGCCAGCATGTGGTCGGAGTATTTATGGATTTGAGTAAAGCTTTTGACACTCTCGACCACTCAATCTTGTTGTGTAAATTGGAGCATTATGGAGTGAGGGGTATTGCTCTGAAATGGTTCTCTAGTTATTTATCTAACAGAAGGCAGTTTACATGTTATAATTCTGTAAATTCTGATATTCTTGCTTTAAAATGTGGTGTCCCTCAAGGTTCTATTCTAGGGCCACTGTTGTTTCTTATTTATGTTAATGATATATGTAATGCATCTACAGCCTTACAATATATATTATTTGCAGACGATACAAGCATTTTCCCTTCTCATCGTGATATTCATACAGTCGAGACTAGAATTAATATTGAGCTTCCCAAGTTAACACAATGGTTTCGAAGTAATATGTTAGCTCTAAATGTATCAAAAACGAACTATATTCATTTTAAAGGAAGAAAGATTTGTAATGAGCAACGATTGGTTGTTAGATTGAATGGTGTTGTATTGGAGAGAAAAACATGTACCAAGTTCCTTGGTGTTCATATTAATGAGAAGCTAGACTGGGATGACCACCGGAATAGTATAATGACTCCAATTTCTCGGAGTATTGGGATTTTATATAGAGTAAAATATCTTGTGTCTGACAGAATATTATTAATGATTTATAACTCCTTGATTTTGCCTTATATTTCGTATTGTAATATTCTGTGGGCTGTGTCAAAGAGTATAACAGATGACATTCACTTGTTACAGAAAAAGGCTTTAAGAATTTGTGCTGGAGTTGGCTATCGTGAGCACACCGATCCGTTGTTTGTTAGATTTAAATGTCTTAAAGTCGGTGAAATTAATTTTCTTCAAACCTCTTTATTCATGTATCGTTATAATAATAGCATTTTGCCTGCCTCGTTTATTTCTATGTTTTTGAGAAACAATGCAATTCACTCTTATTCGACAGGACAAGCAGCAAACTTGCATTTGTTTAATCCACGTACAGTACTGGCACATAAATCAGTGAGACATACTGGTCCAGACGTTTGGAATTCTTTGTTAATTGAAACACGTAATTTGCCTACAATTTACTCTTTTAAAAATGCAGTCAAACGCATGCTCATTACAAACATATTTGTGTAAGATATTTTGTTCAATCAGTTGGTTTGTAAATTCCTACGATAACATGTATTGTAGTATTCTATATACAAATTTGTATGCGTAATTCGGCATAACATGTCACTGACACTGTTAAGTAATTACATTTAGGCATCTTCAATGCACCTGTCGCCCCCTCTCTCAGCTCTCCCCCACTTTTTCTTTTCTCTCTCTGTTTCCCGTATTTCTCTTCCAGTATGTGCTGTACCTTTCTATCATGCCTGCTACATTTCTTCCTGCTCTCGAACATACTGTAGAGACTTAACTATCATCTTTCTCTTTACTTGTAAATAATATTTGCTTTTTATTACTTTTTTTCTTGTATGTATTAATTTATGTTTATCTATGTTTTTAGAATATGTCAAACTTGTGATATCTTAGGTATGGCATCACTTCAAGCTTCTAGCTTATATTGCCGACCTCTGTGTGTTTCTATTTCGATGTTATGACGGTTTATTTTTATGTACGAACTTGTTTACTATGAGACATGCAGGAATAAATAAATAAATAAATAAATAAATACGAATTTAACAATGTATGAGGGAACCGCTGTAATTCAAATTTGATATTAAGGATTTGAACAATGTTAGAAAGTTCCTTTAAGAAGTTGCAGCTATAAACCTTTATTCCGCTCCAATCAGGAATTCCATCGTGACACTCAACATCATTCACTAACCATTACCACCCACCACAATCAGTGTGCCAACAGAATAACAAATATCTTTTATTTAGCTTCATTCTAAAAATAAGATATAAACATTGAATACCAAAGTATAAGACTTTTTCTTTAATTATGATATTTCATAGATTATTTTGTGTACAATATTGAAAGTTGTAGATGGATGCAAGTTAACAAATGCAAGTTTAGAGTTGATTGATGAACATGTGACATTAACATGAATCTATTTATCTACACACCTAGATCAAGTTTGTAAAATACATTATAATTTGACTGAAAATTGAATGAATAAGTGAGAGTTGAATAGATTTAAAGATACTGTCTTCCTTTTGAAAGCCGGAGCAACTGTTTTAAAGCTAGCCTGCGAAGGTTAGGGCTTGAAAATATAATGTTTGCATGTCGTGGTAAATTTATTTGAATACGAATACAACAAGGTATGATGGAACCGCTAGAATTCAAATTTGATATTGAAGATTTGAACAATGTTAATAAGTCCCTTTAAGAAACAGCTATAAGCCTATATTGCTCTCAAATCAGAAATTCCACGATGACACTCAGCATCATTCACTAACCATTATCACCACAATCTGTGTGCCAACAGAATAACAAATATCTTTCATTTAGCTTCATTCCAAAAATAAGATATAAACATTGAATACCAAAGTAATAAGACTTTTTCTTGAATTATAATATTGCATAGATTATTTTGTTTACAATATTGAAAGTTGTAGATGGATGCAAGTTAACAAATGCAAGTTTACAGTTGATTGAGAAACATGTGACATTAACATGAATCTATTTATCTACACACCTAGATCAAGTTTGTAAAATACATTATAATTTGACTGAAAATTGAATGAATGAGTGAGAGTTGAATAGATTTAAAGATACTGGGCCGTATGCATAAAAACAAGCAATTGCTTGTGCTAGCCTTTTGCTTGAATCGGTATGCACACAAACAAGCAATTGCTTGTAAGCAAAAGCTTTTGCTTACAAGCACAAGCAATTGCTTACGGCTCGTAAGCAAATGCTTACCAAACAAGCAATTGCTTAAAACCGTATGCATAAAACGAACCTTTTACTTGTCTTGATAAGCAATTGCTTGCGTTTTTTCAAGCACCTCCGGACCAGCTTGAGCTCTTGCTTACTCAGGGCATTCGCGTTTAAGGATCAAATTTTCATACCGTTTCAGGATGATTACAAGCCCCTTATTTCAGAGATTATGTTGTGATTTCATATTTAATCAAATTCCTGTTATTTTAGAATTTTTACGGCAATTTTTGTCCATCGATCTGCACAGAAACCCCCCTGATGCTCTGTGCTGTTTCTTCGCTATTTGCGTAAGAAAAAAATACTACCGCCAGGTCGGGCACGAAGCATTGTTGTCCTGCAGTGCGATGTTCGCACAACCGTAACGATCCTTTGTCCAACACGTAAGCAAATGCTTGGCAGTGCAAGCAAAAGGTTTGAGCACAAGCAAAAGCCTGTGCATATGAATTCAAGCAATTGCTTGAACTTGATATTTTGTTTGACAAGCTCTTGCTTGTGCTTAAAGCAATTGCTTATAAGAAATTGCTTGTCTTTATGCATACGGCCCACTGTCTTCATTTTGAAAGCCGGAGCAATTCTTTAAAGCTAGCCTGAGAAGTTTAGGGCTTGGAAATGTAATGTTTGCATGTTGTGGTATATTTATTTGAAGGCGGGTTGTCTAAACCACCAATACTTAGACATCACATCATTAGTTTCGTTTAAAGGAACGGCCTAATTTTCACAATTCGACTCTGTATACGTTTGGCAGTCATTTCTCATGAAATCAATCAATTTGGGGGTAATTAGTAAATATTGAATTGTCCTGGGAACGCCCCTTTTAAATCGCCAAAATGTGACGTCATCTAACGAACGGACTAATGAACTAAATTTTGTAGATGACGCGTCATGACGTAAGCCAATGGATTGTCCATCACGTGTCAATCACGCTGCCGATTCTGAACCATAAATGTTGGTTGGGCGTAAACTGGCTGTAAATGAGATTTGGCATCAGAAAGTTAGTCTTAAATCAATACTGTGTTTATTTTCACGGATTTCTTTTTGGCAGGCCTATTTCACAAGTCATAAACTATGAAATAAGTGCCAAAGTACGTGGTATTCTTTTTGTAAAGAGTATTGAAATTAGGTTGCGCAGGAATGGGCCTTCCAATTTGTGAGAGGAAAGTCCTTTGGAGCTTACGGAATTGAGGATGATATGAAAAATGTATGATCAATTGTGACGAGTTTGGGTTTGCTGAGTGAAATTTGTGGTTTATGGGATTAAAATGTTATGTATGAGTGAACAGATATTGCATTTATTATTGTAGCATTGTAACTTTCCCTAGTAGACTCAGTGGTGTGGGAGTCAGGACGGGGTGATGGTACATGGGGCAGGGGAGGTGAAATGTAGGGTAGGACTTTGTTGGGTAGATGGGATAAGGGTCAAGAGGACATGTATGCCCCTTCTCCCCCCACCCCCCCCCCCCCCCCCACTCTCTTTCTCCCTCTCTCTTCCTGGGTGTGCTTGTGCATATCTTGACAATTCATATTCGTTGGTCTCCACTCCAAAATATCCAGACCACTTTCCCTTATCCCGAATTCTACTAACATTTCCCAAATTAGACTGGTTGCTATTACCCATTGACACCTGAACTCAATCACAACCTTTCAGTCAATCAATCAATACCGTGAATTAGACAATCAACATTCAGCTATCAATCACTTAATCAACAATGTATCAGTCAATCGGTCAATTAATCAATCAAGCATTCAATCACCATTCAGCTATTTCAATCATTAAAGGGGACCACCAGGCAAAGAACAACACATAATTATATGTTTTGGTACCGTTTTGTGATATCAAATAGATACCCAACATTTTGCAAAGGGTTGTGTAATTCATAAACAAAGCAATTGATTTTCACCACTTACGGAACCACTACTATTTCCTGGTTCCATACGGGCCAACATTTGCGAGTGCGCCGATGCTATTCACGCGTACGTCGGCGATTCGTTCGCTCTGCACACAATCGCACACTCTGCACACGTTCGCTCTGCACGCAGTCTTCGCAATTCAGACCGTATGAACGCATGCTTTAGAATGGTGATCAATGCGTTTTTTATTATATATTTTTTCTGGAAACATATTTTTGTGAACTAATTGATGGAATAGAATACTAAACATATTACCTTTCATGTATAAGAATATTATTTTTGGGTGGTGGTACCCTTTAAGATGATTTTTTCAAAAAATAAAAAAAATCCTTGCACTTTTTTCAAAAAATTTCAAAAGCCTTTTTTTTAATAGTTGTTGATGATATCTCTATTTAATCATTATTTCAATAAAACATTACATACATACTTTTGTATGAAAAATAGTTGAAACCAATACCTTTTAAGAAAGCGCCCTCTTGTGTTTTAATGGCTCTTTTTGTATGATAACGGGCTTTTTACTTAGTTGTTTGTAATGTTGTATACATTTCGAGCATGGTGGAGTTATAACCATTAGCTCATAATGTTAATGTCCAGGCCTTACCAAAGCTATACTACCCCTTTAAACAAAATCAGCGTGCACTAAACAGCTAATCAGTAATACTACCGTATACAGTGACTAGTATAAATATTCACGCCAGTTACTGTGTGAATCTATTCCTACGTTTGATTTGTAAATCTCCAAAAACAATTATTAGTGATACTAAAACAGAAATATATAAAAAGTGACGGGAATTGAGAACTTATCAGTCTGGTAACAATAAGTGAATATTCCAGCCGTGCCAGTCTTTCGTTTCCATTGATTTAAAACAGTTATGGAAAATCTTACAAATTTCCATTCTGTTTTACACAATATGAAATACAACGCATAGAAAAAACATTGTTTACAAACCTGACTATCATAATTTGATTAGTTACAAATTATATTGTTTTAATTTTAAAACAAATCATTCTGAATTGAATTTAGCCTATATTATTCCTAATTTGACGACGTGAAATTAATTATTAATTATTTTCAAGATTTACTTTGTATGATTTACAACCACTATTAAACAATTCAAAATCATTTCAACAATCAGTTTGGAGAGAATAATTCGCTTTATGTAGTTCAAATGAGAACAAAATATTGTTCGTATTAACAGTGTTTACACGCAAAGTAGATGTCACAAATGGTGCAGTGGTTGTATATATGTTCTTGTTGCGCAAGCATCAACATAATCGGGATTTCCCAACAATGCCCAAATAGGACAGATGAGGATCTATACAAAATCACACATCATTTGGCGGTGGTGAATGTCATGGGAACAATGATTTTGCTATTACTTTTCTAAAGGACCTGTTTTCACAGATATCGATTTGGTCCAAATCACTATTTATAAGTATCCCGGGGTTCTGAAAAGGAATTTCAAAACATAAACTATAATACGTTTACAAATTAAAAAGGGGGAATAACATCTTTGCTACATTATACTATAATGTTACATTAATCGCCTAATCCTTCTACAAATAATCTAAGATGCAGGCATCACTTGTCAATTGTGAGTAACTTGTGCAACAACTGACGAAGGGTTCATATAAACTGGCATTTCTGTGACCTGATATGTGAACACTTCAGAGCAAAATGAGTGATCGGAGTATCGAGCGAAATTGCAAAGTGATAAGCGCTAATTCATTGCACTGAACTTGTACACAATTAAATTCTCCCGTAGATAATTATAACCCCGAACACTTCAATCATACACATCTTTACCCATTCCGGACTAATTAGTTATGTTATAACATATATTCTTCATGCACCCCAGCCCGAGTATTTTTGGGACCAGTTCTGAATAGATGAATAACAGAAGAGAAACTTAGACAACCAATACCTGTCCCATGCTTTTATTGGTAATATGATTACAATGCGGTTTATTTCAACCACTGCCACTGTAGACATGATAGAGTTCCAAGTAAACCATGTGCTTTTGACAATGTAAGTACAGTAATCCTTTGTGGTGAGTGGTTGATACAATTAATATTGTTGTTATCTGATATGTCCACTGGGTGTTGTGTGAACAGTTTAAATGAAATGGAATTTATATAGCCGAGTAATGAGCGAAAATGCAAAGTGACAATCACTAAATCATTGCACGCACTTTGTACATTGTTCTGACGATCAATTGGATAATTTGACATCTGAACACTTTAATCGTAAATATCTTTTCAACGAAAGGGACATTTGAAAAACCGAAACCTGTCCCATGTTTTGTTGTAATTAGAATACAACAAGGTATGAGGGAACCGCTAGAATTCCAATTGGATTTTTGACAATGTTACTAAGTCCCTTTAAAGGGGTAGTTTAGTTTTGGTAGAGAGGGCGCTGCACATCACAATTTTTCTGCGAGGTAATGAAAAACTGAGTGTCGAATTTGAGAGAACATGTACTTTCAATGGCAGAATAAACTCTATTTGGTCAAAATCGACCCACACACGGCTGAAATATCAATAAATATATCTGATCTTATAATTATTTGGGGCCCAAATAATTAGATGATTTGTAGAAAAAAAATACAAAATGATCTCTCTATTTAATCATTATATCAATAAAACATCACATGCATAATTTTGTATGAAAAATGGTTGAAACCAATGCCTATTTAAATAGCGCCCTCTTGTGTTTTAATGGCTCTTTTTTAATGATTCCAGGCTTTTTACTTAGTCGTTCGTAATTTTGTATACCTTTCGAGCATGGTGGAGTTATAAATATTAGTTTATATTGTTATTGTGCAGGTTTTGGCTACTAAAGTTCAGTCTTACCAAAACTAACTACCCCTTTAAGACAAATGAACACTCAAATATAATGAGGAATGTGAACATGGTGACCATGTTTGCACACAGGAGGTTAACACAACGGAGACCTATGTTTATGCAACTTTAAAGCAAAGCCAGTTTAGTCATCATGATGAAAAAAAAAGACTAATTAATTTCTTTATGAAATAAAATTAAAGAGATAGTTGAGTTTTGGTAGAGAGGGCGCTAGACTATTTATTTTTTGTGAGGTAATGAAAAACTGAGTGTAAAATTTAAAAGAGCATAATATTTAAATAATAAAATCATCTTTTTGTGATCAAAATCTGGGGCCCCAGGTTTATTAGAGAATTTTGAACCAGCCGTTACAAATTTTTAAAAATGCTTCCTCATTTAAAAAAGTTACAAAATAGGTATTTAAATAGTTGTTGGTTATTTCTCTATCTAATCGCTAGTTCAACAAAGCATCACATGCACAATATTTTATTCAAAATGGTTGAAACCGATGAGTGTTTAGAGAGCGCCCTCTTACGTTTTAACGGCTCTTTTTGAATGATAACATGATCTTTACTACCTCATTTGTAATTTTGTGTTCCTTTCCAGTTATAACTACAGTCAAACCTGCTAATGCGACCACCTGTCTATAGCGACCACCTGCTCATAACGACCGCTCTCTGGTCCCCCCGTGAAAAATCATGTGTTAAGCGACCTGCGTAATGCGACCACCTGTCTAACGCGACCAGCGACCACCCCATTTGGGTCCCGACGCACGTTTAAACCTGTGTATAGCGACCAAAAATAGCGCTTGAGCGACCAAGGCACTAAGAAGTTTGCCTTTGGTCGCTCAAGGCTCCAATTCTGAGCATGTCAATGCATAACACAATTCATTAAAAAGGCCTAATCGACACCAAGTGCTTCAGACTCATAAACAAATTATTATTCATTCCCTTCACTGCAGTACCTTATGCTGATCCTGAAATGCGTCGCACAAAGACACTTCACTCAACATCACAACCGAATTTGACATCTAACAAGTATTTTAATAGCCTAGGAGGGGTGTTTCCCCATGTTTCTAATTATGTTCAAATGTTCAATGATAATCCGTGACCAAACGATGCATCTTGACTTCAGAATTCTATAGAAAACTCTTTATGAGCATTTAAAAGTGCAGGTGAATCTCTCTAGTCTATTGATGAGTAAATAAATTGACACATTTTGCAATTTCAATTTCACGTATAAAACAAAGATAATCGTACATGTAATATCATTTGAAATGTAATGGCAATTCATGTTCATGTATAATTTCAATTTTGATTTGGTTATGCATGCAATAAACAGTTGAATAAACTACACGAGCGTGTAACGATGCCATTTAATTACACATGTGCATATGGGCATGATATTATGCGACCAGAAATTCAAAATGGCGGCCTACCTGTCTAATACGACCACCTGTCCATAGCGGCCACTTTTCGCCGGTCCCTTGAGTGGTCGCTATAGATAGGTTTGACTGTATTAGTTTGTAATGTAATGATGCAGGTTTTGGTTACTAAAATTCAGTTTCACCAAAACTGTACTCTCTTTACCAGAACTCAACTATCACTTTAAGTTTGTTTTGTTGCCCTTTTTAAGATAAAGAGATAAAGAGATCATGCGTTCTTTTGTTGATTTGATATGTTGTAATGATTGCCCTTTTCCCATTTAAATGAGTGACGGAACACAACGTAGGTCCTGCATGCGGGGAGGAGACTGTGGGCTGCAGCCCCTCTTGAGTTTTTAAAACGGTCATATTTGGGCAAAACGCAACTAAAATTTGGGCAAATCATATAATATTCGGGCAAAATGCACCTGAAGTTTGGGCAAATCATGTCATATTCGGGCAAAATCATGTTACTTTCGGGCAGTATCATGTTATTTTCGGGAAAATCCGTCTTATACTGTATTCGGCAATTCGTGTTATTTTGGATTATATTCCACATACTAAGAATCTTGCTCTACGATTGGTCAAAAGTTAATCACGTGATGAAGCATAGTTTCGCCCATCATCGATGGGAGAAGAAAACTTCGTTACACTCTGTAGATATCTTTGGTGAAAGTGTGTTGCACTCACTAGATAAAAAGTACTATCTAGTGAGTGCAACGCACTTTCACCGCGGTTGCATTGACTTGACTGTGGAGCTCGTGTGTGGCCACTCAAATTCCGTACCCAAATGATGTGGCGGGGTTCTCTATACGCGCGAATTACAAATGTAATTGTATTCGTTGTGCATATGTACCGAAGCTGCATATGCATATGCTATGCACTGTGTATGCATATGTATCGTACATTATTAACAGTACACCGTTTGCTGCGCTGTGCTTGTTCTGTTATTCGACGTAAGATTTGAGCTCTAACGAAGCTGAAATGGACATTTTTTTGCTTGAGAGTGAAAGTAAAAATACAAAGCGACAACTTAAGTTCAGCCACAAAGTGTTCCAAGATTATTGCGAATGCTGGAAGCAACATACACATTGGAAATTGGAATAATATTGATGTTGGTAAGTAGATCAAACCTAGTAGTAACAGTACTTAGACTAGCGTTAGACTAGGCCTGCTTATAGACAAGATCTAGAAGTTCGATGTGGAATATAAAGCAAATAATCACCTTTTGGTTTCAGGCAATGGCAAACTATCACTTCCTCGGCGATCTGAATGTATTCGCCATCTTTCCTCAGCTTCGCTTCGGAAAGATAGCTACATCCAGCTCGCCTTGGAAGTGATAGTTTGTCCCATCACCTTCACCAACGGTAATTATTTGCTTACTAAACAATTGAAAACATGTCATTTTAGGGCATCAAAGTGGGCCCGTAAACAAACAAAAAATAAAAATAAAAATAACGCTAGCTTATTTCCTTGCTAAGTCCATTTCACATGATGGGGCTATGTAAGCAACGGACAGGCTTCTTAAAGTGATAGTAAAGTTTTGGTATAGAGGGCGCGACAGAAAATAATTTGTGAGATAATGGAAAACTGAATGTAAAATTCGAAAGGGCATATAATTTTAATGACAGAATAAACTTTATTTGATCAAAATCGGTTCAGAAATGGCTGAAATATTAATAAACATAGCCTCTGTATAATCACTATTTCAACAAATCATACACAATATTTTATTTCAAATGGTTGAAACTGATGAGTGTTTAGAGAGCGCCCTCTTCAGTTTTAACGGCTCCTTTGGATGATAACAGGCGTTTTACTTAGTCATTTGTAATTTCTCATTTATTTTGAGCATGGTGGGGTTATAACTACAAGTTTGTAATGTAATGGTCAAAGTTTTGGTTACTAAAATTCACATTGACCAAAACTGTACTCTCTTTACCAGAACTCAACTATCCCTTTATCTTACAAGGGTTAGTTGACTAAGCTGTTACCTACGAAGTTAACCATATTAGTTTGTATCTTAAAGAATCACGTGTTGGATACTAAGCATGCTTAGCCTCATTATCCAAAACAGACTATAAGAATGGAACTAAGCTAGTGGCGTTTATGGACCCTGGTGTCAGCCCTTCAAACATCTTTGAAGTGATGTGTTATACTTTATACCAAATTTTCATGCTTGCTAATTTCTTGTTCATGCAAATATTGTGCATGAGGTGAGTAATGCGTTATTTTTGCAGCAATAATATTGCATTATTGTTGCTTATTTTATTGTGTTTGTAAATATTGTGTGCATCTGTGATATTTGCATTATTTTGGCAGGAAAAAATTGTATTTATCTTTGGTTATTAGTATTATTGTTTGCTTATTTATATATATTGTATATCGTGTGACAATTGCATTATTTTGGCAACTATCTTACAAAATGTAATGTATTTAAAAATTAGAAAACCAAGCATTATGATTGTACGTACTTCAATATATTTGGGATGTCAACCGATATACAAAGTTGAATAATTGAGGAAAAATGCAATGCAGTGCGATTTATGCGACATATTGTAGGGTACTGGATATGAAAGCTGCATTTTATATTAACTTGATTACTGCCCTGTAATGTTTTGATATAACATATCTTGGATTTCATCAATATTTCATCTGAAATTATGTGTGTACTGTACGATCAAAGAGCTATTTATGTATACTGGAGTCACAATACATTAAAACCCTTTACAAGATGTTCGATGCCGCCAAGGTCAACTATGCACTGACTGTGCTCATTTGAATTGGACAAAAACAATCTTCAGCAGTTAATTAGCTATTCGTTGGCTTCACTTGGCGGCATCGAATATCGAGCTTCATATAAACCGCAAAGCCCCACTTCTCCTTTTGTTCGCCTGTACCGTTTGTCTAAAAAAGTATACACTTTTGAAATGGCTGCCGAATAAAAAATATATGATTCTGGGGGAAAAGGTTTATATGTATGGATAGCTTATGGACGCAACTTTTATATGACACCAAAAAGTCCGAAATTCATGCTTGGGTGAGCACTGCTCACTTTTGTAAAGGGTATGAAAATTAGGTTGCGTAGAATTTAGCCTTCCAATTTGTGAGAGGTAAGTCCTTTGGAGCTTACAAAATTGAGGGTGATATGATAAATTCCAGATCAATTGAGATCAGTTTGGGTTTGCCGAGTGGATTTTATGGTTTATTAAGCCAAACTTTTATGCATGAGTGAACAGGAATTGCATTTTGTTTATTGTAGCATTGTAACTTTCCCTGGTAGACTCAGTGGTGTGTTCATGGAGTCAGGATGGGGTGATGGTACATGCCCGGGGGGGTCACTCTCATACACAAGTGCTACCCACCCGTGTCACACCTTTTAAAAAATGGACCCTAATGGGCAAAAATGGCGTATCGCACCTTTTTAAAAATGGACCCTAATGGGCAAAAATGGCGTATCGCACCTTTTTAAAAATGGACCCTAATGGCGTAATAGGCGTATCCACTTTTTAAAAATTGACCAATGGCGTATCGCACCATTTCTGAAATTTACCCTAAATGGCCTATGTATCGCACCTTTTCTGAATGGAGCCTAACAGGCGTAATGCACATTTTAAAGTTAACACCCCTTAATTGTTAAAATGGCATAATGGTTTAAAACCTCGACTCGAGTGACGCAACATGCTTAATTTACCTTGTTGCTGAATACTATACGCTACACCCATAAAATAAAAAAGTGTTTGAATCTAAATGACTCAACACATTACAATCATCAGGTCGTGCCATCCGCCATCCGGTCACTGATCATGGGGCCTGGGCGATGATTAATGATTGTCGACAACGTCAAGGATCCATCTGGCTCAAGTGGCAGCTCGATAAAGGCATCGGGATCGGCTCATCCTCCTCATGGACATGGTTAATCTAGAAGTGCACTCACACATCGGCTCATGGCCATAGCATGACCCATGTCACTCATAGGGTTCAACGGAGTAGACCCACACTCGGTGATCTCAGTGACTCAGCTCAGCTCAGTGACACAAACAATCAATTTGAATAATCTTTTCGGCCTAGAATTGCAATTCTACAAGAAACAACTATAATTTATAATTATATTGTAGCTAGGAAAAGTCTCAGTAAAACTAAAAGGAAGTTTGTATCCTTCAATAATATGTTTTATATAGTTAGTTTATATAACTGATATAATGGGTGCTCCAGAATAATGATCAGCCCTCAGGCTCAGCGGAAATTCCTTTAATGGATCGCCCAGATCGCCGGGCTAGAGTCAGTGGCACTAGGCCCCTACCACCAGTACTACCAGCTGTAATTTATGCCACCGTTTATTACTATTTTACTTACGGGCCCGTCTCCATTGTATTATATACAAAATGTATCAATAAATGCCGATTCTCGGTTGGTAAATGACTCCTTGTCCTTCGAAGGCTTAATCCTAAGGTCGTATTTAACGCTCTTTGGTGCCTAGCTCTGACGCGTCGCAGCTTCGAATATCACTGGAAGATCACTGGAAGATCACTGGAAGTTTATGCTGAAAATACCGTCTGAACTAGCGACCACTGTGATGCATGTGAATAGCGCACCGCATGTAGCGCACTTGTTACGCATATACACGCACACAACATTCATGCACACATATATTACAGCCACTCCGCAGAAATAAAAATATTCGAAAACCGTAGTACTGAGCTACGGTAGCTAAAAAGGGACCCCTTTTGTAGAAAAACGTCGAAACCTGTAAACCTGAAAAGGTACCCTTTTTTAGGTTTTTGTGCGATCAGTGCTTGAAAAACACCCCCTTTTCAGGAAAACGTCGACGACGCCGTATAGCTGAAAATGATACCCTTTCGACGCTTTTTTCTGACGCGGGCGCGTAGCCAGTCATGTTGGGAGTGACCCCCCCGGGGGTACATGTTGCAATTTCCATGTTACAAACTGTTATTTTTTACATCTGTGACTTTGAATAAAAACCTTCACCCCACATTTCAGTTATTGTAAGATTAGTTGAACATCTCATTGATTTCCTTAAAGGGGTAGTTTAGTTTTGGTAAGACTGAACTTTAGTAGCCAAAACCTGCACAGTAACATTATAAACTAATAGTTATAACACCACCATGCTCGAAAGGTATACAAAATTACAAACGACTAAGTAAAAAGCCTGTTATCATTAAAAAAGAGCCATTCAAACACAAGAGGGCGCTTTTTAAAAAGGCATTGGTTTCAACCATTTTTCATACGAAATAATGCATGTGATGTTTTAATGATATAATGATTAGATAGAGACATCATCAACAACTATTTCAAAAACGCTTTTGAGAGTTTTTGAAAAAGTGCAAGCATTTTTTTATTTTTTTCTAAAAATCATCTAAATATTTGGGCCCAAAATAATTATAAGATCAGATATATTTATTGATATTTTAGCCGTTTCTGGACCGATTCTGACCAAATAAAGTTTATTCTGCCATTGAAATTGCATATTCTCTGAATTTTGACACTCAGTTTTTCATTACCTCACAAAAAAATTGTGATGTGCAGCGCCCTCTCTACCAAAACTAAACTACCCCTTTAAGTTCCATCATAGACAAATACACATGTTATACTTTAATTTGGCTATTAAAGTATACGGGGCGTCACGAGTTTCACGTTCGCGATATCGACATAATAATGATGTTAACATATTACGTGCTATTCTTAAAATTGATCTGATAAATTTCTACCACATACTGATCTGACAGTAACACAGCCTTTTTTATGCTAAAAGGCCTGGTTTAAGAATGTGAAATTATAATAAAATAGTTGTTTTAGTTAAACTGCAAAAATTAACATTAATTGTATTGTCACTTTGAAAAAATTAAACGTTTTGCTTTTGTTATAAAGAATATAGCAATAATATTTGGAAGTAAAAGTTAGGCACTCAATTATTAACAGATAAATATTAACATAATTTTACAGAAAATCAAGTTCACACGCGTTCAAAGAAGAAATCCGAAACTACGTGTATTTGGTTCACTCTGTATGATATTCATAAATACAGCAAAGACACAAAGCAAATGGTATTTTGTCTCTTAAATCGTTCAATGAAGTAAAATATTGTTTCAACATTTAATACCGCTTTAAGGAGTGTGTAAACAGTGTTAAAGGGGGACAATAATACAATAAAAAAAGGGCTCTGGTCATATTGTTGAAAAGGGGACATAGCCAGAATGATCCAAATAAAATATGATTAATTACATTGCAAAATTATGCAAGGAAGTACAATGTACATGTATTAATAGCACTAATTTAGACACTATTATTTCAACCAATATATACAATCACATACATTTACATAGAACGAAGGATAACAACATACAGTACAACCAAACACAGTGATATAAGAAGAATTAAAATCGCATAAAAACATCTGATATAAACCACTTCTTACTTGACTTGTGACTGTAATGTGCCAAATATATATGATTGACTTCATATTGCAATCTTTATCTACGTAGTATGCACACTGTAATGGGAGAAACCACGTCCCATGCCAGTGTTTATTATTTCTCTTTCATTGCCTAGGCAAATTTGTCAGTAAGGGAAAAGGGGCATTTTTAATTAATCAATATTCTTTGTTGTTGCGTTTGTCTTTTCTTTATTTTTTATTTTTTTTATTATTTTTGTTTTGGGGGGGGGGGGGGGGGGAGGGGGGTATTTTTTAAATATTTGTTGGGGGGGGGAGGGCTGAGAGCACATTGAGGGCTTGGAGCAGCGCGGATTGTGTAGGATCTACATTGTTTGTGTATACATAAAATGCACTTACTATGGGGGCGCGTTATTACCCTTGTCGCCCGTGACTACGCAACGCAACAGTAACATTAAACAATATATCAAATACAATATGCTACTTTGCTTTGAACGACTGCATCCTCTAAAAATACATTTCTTTTATTGCAATCATTTACATACGAAAGGCAAAACCATTATAAATTACATGTATGTCGCGTACACGCACAGATAAATATACAGGGCACTTGCTTTCAGGAAGGTAGCTCCAATTGACATGTAACATTTCATTGTGATCGTATAGTATATGTTCATATTTGTGTGGTTTGCTCGTTTAGATTTGAAACCCCATACAACAAAGTAATCCTGTTGGTCACATAATCGTTTGTTGTATGATCCAGATCCTGATATAACTTTGACATTGTCACGGTCCGA
Organism: Echinarachnius parma; assembly: GCA_037951105.1. NCBI lineage: Eukaryota > Metazoa > Echinodermata > Echinoidea > Clypeasteroida > Echinarachniidae > Echinarachnius > Echinarachnius parma. The sequence continues at coordinate 45,980 of JBAMJV010004533.1, forward strand.
GTGAAATATAATTTAATCACCGCTAGTATTATGATCAATATAATACAATATAAATACAATTAACATGAATACTGGCACACTTCTAATTATTGATAAAGATGTAAACACACTACATTGAAAGGGCACGGCAAGCTATACGCAATACATATGATGTTCACGAAACAAACTAAGGACATGTAATGAATAAATCCTCGATTAATACTTCATAGACGTAAACAATCATTAAAGGGACTTAGTAACATTGTCCAAATCCTCAAAATCAAATTTGAATTCTAGCGGTTCCCTCATACCTTGCTGTATTGTTATTAAAAAAAAACATGGGACAGGTCTCGGTTTTTTTTCAAATGTCCCTTCCGTTAAAAAGATATTTACGATTAAAGTGTTCAGATGTCAAATTATCCAATTGATCGTCATAACCATGTACAAAGTGCGTGCAATGAGTTAGTGATTGTCACTTTGCATGTTTGCTCATTACTTGGCTATATAAAGTCCATTTCACTTAAAATGTTCACACAACACCCAATGGACATATCAGATAACAACAATATAAATTGTATCAACCACTAACCAATTGTTGCACATTTCAGCAAAGTTATTAGATCCCTTTAACATAAATAGTATTACTGTACTAACATTGTAAAAATCACACGGTTTACTTGGGACTCTATAGTGGCAGTTGTTGTCATTAACCGCATTGTAATCATTAATACCAATAAAAGCATGGGACAGGTGTTTTGACATTCTTCTCCAGAACCCCGGGATAGTGATTTGGACCAAATCAAAATATGTGATCCGAATAGATAATGTGAAAAACAGGTCCTTTAGAAAAGTAATAGCAAACTTATTGTTCCCATGAGATTCACCACCGCCAAATGATGTGTGATTTTGTATAGATACTCATCGTTTCAATTTTGGGCATTGTTTGGAAATCCCGATTATGTTGATGCTTGCGCACCAAGAACATACAACCGCTGCACCATTTGTGACACCCACTTTGCGTGTAAACACTGTTCAATCACGAACAATATTTTGTTTTCATTTGCATTATCTAAAGCGAATTATTCTCTCCAAACTGATTGTTGAAATGATTTTGACTCTGCAATACAAAAATGGTTAAATAGTGGTTGTAAATCTTGAACATAATATACAATCAATTTCACAACGTCAAATCAAGAATAAAAAAGGCTAAAATCAATTCATGCTTTTTTCTATGCGTAGTATTTCATAATGTGTAAAACCGAATGGAAATTTGTGAGATTTTCCATTACTGTTTTAAATCAATGGAAACGAAAGACTGGCACGGCTGGAATGTTCACTTATTGTTACCAAACTGATATGTTCTTAATTCCCGTCACTTTTATATATTTCTGTTTTAGTATCACTAATAATTGAAATAGACATGTTTTTGGAGATTTACAAATCGAACGTAGGAAGAGATTCACACAGTAACTGGCGGGAATATTTATACTAGTCACTGTATACGGTAGTGTTACTAATTAGCTGTGTGGTGCACGCTGATTCTGTTTAATTTCTATCATAAACAAATACACATGTTATACTATAATTAGGCTATTAAAGTATACGGGGCGTCACGAGTTTCAAGTTCATGCTATTGAATAATAATGATGTTAACATGTTACGTGCTATTCCCGAAATTGATCTGATAACTTTCTACCACATACTGATATGACAGTAACACATCCTTTTTCATGTTCATAAGCCTTGGTTTAAGAATGTGAAATTATAAAAAAATAGTTGTTTTATTGAATTAATTCTTAATTAGAACTGCAAAAATAAACATTCATTTTATTGTCACTTTGAAAAAGGTTCACTTTTTGTTTTTGTTATAAGGAATATAGCAATAATATTTGGAAGTAAAAGTTGGGCACTCAATTAGAAACATATAACATACAGTACAGACAATCGAATTCACACGCGTTCAAAAAAGAAATCCGACACTAATTTGTATTTGGTTCACTCTGTATAATATTCATAAATACAGCAAAATCAAGAAGCAAATGGCATTTTGTCTCTTAAATCTTTCAATGAAGTAAAATATTGTTTCAACGTTTAACACTGCTTTAAGGAATGTTTAAACAGTGTTAAAGGGACTTAGTAACATTGTCCAAATCCTTAACAATAAAATCATGGGACCGGTTTCGGTTTTTCAAATTTCCCTTTCGTTACAAAGATATGTACGATTGAAGTATTCAGATAAGAAAAACTCACCCGGAGTTGTTCTTACCGTGTACAAAGTGAGTGCAGTGAGTCAGTGAATATCACTTCGCATTTGCGCTCATTACTTGACCATGCAATGTCCATTTGACTTGAAATTTTAACACAATACCCTGTGGACATATGAGATAACCACAATATACATTGCATCAGCCCTTCATCACTTTTTGCACATGTCAACAAAGTTACTAGACAAAGACAAAGGGGGACAATAATACAATGGAAAAGGACTCTGGGCATACCGTTGAAAAGGGGACATAGCCAGAATGATCAAAATAAAATATGATGAATTGCAAAATATATGCAGGGAAGTACAATGTACATGTATTAATAGCACTAATGTAAACAATATTATTTCAACCAATATATACAATCACATACATTTACATAGAACGAAGGATAACAACATACAGTACAACCAAACACAGTGATATAAGAAGAATTAAAATCGCATAAAAACATCTGATATAAACCACTTCTTATTTGACTTGTGACTGTAATGTGGCAAATATATATGATTGACTTCATATTGCAATCTTTATGTACGTAGTATGCACACTGTGATATGAGAAACCACGTCGCATGCCAGTGTTTATTATTTCTCTTTCATTGCCTAGGCAAATTTGTCAGTAAGGGAAAAGGGGCATTTTAATTTTTTTAATATTCTTTGGTGGTTATTTGTTTTAATTTTTGTTGGGGGGGGGGGGGGGGGGGGTGAGAGCACATTGAGGGCTTTGAGCAGCGCGGATTGTGTAGGATCTACATTGTTTGTGTATACATAGTTCGAAAATGCACTTACGATGGGGGCGCGTTATTACCCCGGTCGCCACGCAACGCAACAGCAACATTAAACAATAGATCAAATCCAACATGCTATATATACTTTGCGTGTGAGTCTGACTTCTTATATCAATCTTAACTAATTGTAGATGAATGAGGGATTAAACGATTAATGTAAACTCATTATAGAATGAAGTAAAGATGTGATTCCACCTGTTTAAATTGTTTAACGTAAATTGAGCTTATGTTTTGACTTTCCTGTTCAGAATCCCGGGTTACTTCAATAATGGACGGTGATGTCGACCAAATCAAAACCAGAGATCCGAAAAAAAATCATGGGAAAACAGGTCCTTTAGAAAATTATCAGCAAAATCTTTGTTCTCATGACATTAACCACCGCCAAATGATGTGTGATTTTGTATAGATCCTCATCTTTCCTATTTTGGGCATTGTTTGGAAATCCCGATTATATTGATGGTTGTGCAACAAGAACATACAACCACCGCACCATTTGTGACACCCACTTTGCGTGTAAACACTGTTCAATCACGAACAATATTTTGTTTTCATTTGAACTATCTAAAGCGAATTATTCTATCCAAACTGATTGTTGAAAAACTATTTGTATATGGTTTACTCTGTAAAATATTCATGAATACAGCAAAAACAAGAAGCAAATGGCATTTTGTCTCTTAAATCTTTCAATGAAGTAAAATATTGTTTCAACGTTTAACACCGCTTTAAGGAATGTGTAAACAGTGTTAAAGGAGGACAATAATACAATAGAAAAGGGCTCTGGTCATACCGGTGAAAAGGGAACATAGCCAGAATGATCAAAATAAAATATGATTAATTACATTGCAAAATTATGCAGGGAAGTACAATGTACATGTATTAATAGCACTAATGTAAACAATATTATTTCAACCAACATATACAATTACATACATTTACATAGAACGAAGGATAACAACATACAGTATAACCAAACACAGTGGTATAAGAAGAAATCGCATAAAAAACATCTAATATAAACCACTTCTTACTTGACTTGTGACTGTAATATGGCAAATATATATGATTGACTTCATATTGCAATCTTTATCTATACGTATATATGCACACTGTGATGGGAGAAACCACGCCATTGTTTATTATTTCTCTTTAACCCTAATAGGGCCGGGGGGGGGGGCCATAATGGCCCCCCCCCCCCTCCGCGATTTTTTGTATTGGTCCAAAACGCTGTACGATGACGCCCCGCGGCTTGGTGGCTTTTTTCTATCGGGTCTTGCGCACATCTTAAAACAAAAATTTTGAAAATCGGACCTACCGTTACAAAATCACGTGATCTTTTGTCTATGCATGTCAGCCCGAAAATCGCTCAATTTCGTGATTTGTGTACAAAACATATGGAAATATCAATTTTCGTAAAATGAGGTGTATCATTAGTTATTTGGTGTTGTTAACATGTTATATGTTGGTTTGGGGATTCAAAATAGTTAAATTATAGTTAGAAATAAAATAAACAACAAAAACAATAAAATACATAAGTTTAAAAAAACAAAGAAATACATAAGAAATTAACAAAACAATAGAAAACATAAGGAAGAACCGGGCTCTTCCAAATATTGTTATCGTATTATCATTACAAATGCTCTAATGAATATATGTAGTGAAAACCAGAGTTTAATTATGAAGAATATATGATTTATGGGTAAAAATATGAATTTCATGACTTATTTGCATAAATTACCATAAATATGCAAATTAATGAATTTTTCAAAATTTTTACAAATTACCATTGTATTCTATACACTTCAATTATCATGCGTGCACAATTTTACGGCGATCGGCCGCTCTGCGGCCGAGATCTTAGGGGGGGGGGGGGGGGCCATAATGCCCCCCCCCCTCCCCCCCGGCCTGCTGAAGACCTCAAATAGCCCGGCCCTTTTAGGGTTAATTGCTTAGGCAAATTTGTCAGTAAAGGAAAAGGGGCCTTTTTTACTTATCAATATTCTTTGTTGTTGCGTTTGTCTTTTGGAGGGGGGGGGGGGGTTATTTGTTTTATTTTTGTTGGGGGGGGGGCTGAGAGCACATTGAGGGCTTGGAGCAGCGCGGATTGTGTAGGATCTACATTGTTTGTGTATACATAGTTCGAAAATGCACTTACTATGGGGGCGCGTTATTACCCTTGTCGCCCGTGACTACGCAACGCAACAGCAACATTAAACAATATATCAAATACAACATGATACTTTGCTTTGAATGACTGCATCCTCTAAAAATACATTTCTTTTACTGCAATCATACGAAAGGCAAAACCATTATACATGTATGTCGCCTACACGCACAGATATATAGACAGGGCACTTGCTTTCACGAAGGTCGCTCCAATTGACATGTAACATTTCATTGTGATCGTATAGTATATTCATATTTGTGTGGTTTGCTCGTTTAGATTTGAAACCCCATACAACAAAGTGATCATGTTGGTCACATATCTTTATAATCTGTTAATCGTTTGTTGTATGATCCAGATCCTGATATAACTTTGACATTGTCCCGGTCCGAGTGAAATATAACTTAATCGTCGCTAGTATAATGTTCAATATAAATACAATATAAATACAATTAACATGAATACTGGCACACTTCTTAATTATTTATAAAGATGATAAACACAATACATTGAAAGGTCACGGCAAGCTATATGCAATAAATCACGAACAAACTAAGAACACGTAATGAATAAATCCTCAATTAACACTTCATAGGCATAAACAATCATTAAGATATAAAGTAGTTTAGAATCATAAACATACCATCATCAAATGAAATACAACAAATAATCACGATTTGTTTCCATTTCAGTACTGCAGAACATGCTACATAACTTAAAAGTATCAAATGAACAACCTAATGGGTCTATATAATGAGTTATTAAACATCACTGTACCCAGAGCCAACGCCATGGAAACCGCGTCAACAAACCCTGGCAACACATCGGGATCGGGTCAGAGCACTTCTTCTAATGCAGTGCTCAGTGAAGCAGACCATGACGACCTTTCACCACAACTTGAAAGCTACAATAAGCGGCTTACCGAAAAGTTCGAGACAATGCTGAAGAAAGCGGTCGATAGTCTCGCATCCAAGCTGCGAAATGTAGAGGACCACCTAAGTGCGGCACTGCTCTTCGAGCGGCAACGTGTTGATGAGCTGCAAAATCACACGAAAGTCATGGAGAAGCAAATGACAGACCTATCTCGTACAAAATATGTAACGTAATCCTGCATATAAATTACTGGCCCAGTTAAAACAAAAACAAAACAAAAACATTGCCATTTACGGAATTATAAAAACACACATTAGCTGGTATTGCGATACGGCCACCAGTCTGGCCAAGTAACATAATGCAATATATATTTTTAGTTCAACATTATTTCAATATGAAATAAGTATACAGCAAAGCATAAATATTTAAGCCCCCAAAACAGTATCACACTGACAACAATACGTTCATTCTTATTCAAATTAAATCACAATGGATACGATTGATATGCCATAACGCTTGCCATAGAATAACGACATATCAATGCGTAGGTCCAGTGTTATAGTCAGTAGTAGACAAAATTATACTGCGTTATAATAATCGTTCCAATTTCGGATTTTTCATTTGAAATATCCATCGGATGAAATATACATGTATATGTATTATGTTCATCCAGAATACAGTTACACATAATAGTACAAAGTTTAAGATACGCCTATTACATATCAAAGTCTACACATGTATTTACCTTTCTAATTGTATCTTTGCTCCCGTTAAAAAAAGGCCGTCGATTGCAATGCGGTTTGCAATGCTGCACCTGGAATCGAAGTTAAACCATATAAAATGGCGCCCGCCCGCTCAATCTGGTGCTATTATTATCCTGGGTATTCCCCAATATACCGGGTTCTTTGTTATGCATTGCGTGGTGAATCGTGGTTCGCCATATCAATGCAGGCGCGCGACTGCGGGCTTACAACACGTCTGAAATGTGCATGTTTGTTTTATGATTTCTTCAATTATTTAGTTATCATCGTCATTTTAGTACAAATAAATGAACAAAATGTTTTTATATTTAGAATAAATCTACAGAAAAGTTATACAAAAATAGTTTAATCCGCAGTTGCCTTACAAAGAAAATACTTACCAATTGCGAAAACAAATCAGATGTAAAATCATGAACATAATGAATACGGAAAATTACTACCGTCATCTCAATTATATAAATGTCAATATGTATTGTCAATTAAAAAGCTTTAACATCATTTACTCCAAAAGCGTTTCTAAGTTTACCGTTAAAAAAAACACTATAGATTTGTATTTTTTTCTTAAAATTTCAAATGATATTTAATTTGAAATAGATTTAGACAAAACAATACAAATATAAATTGTTACAACCGTTGTACGGATGAATATAGGGATTAAAGCGAGATGTTGATAGCATCGGGGATATTACCAAAAGCATCGATTTGGGCCAAACTAATTTACCAATATTGTTCAAACAGTATTTTGAAAAGGGCTTATGTGGTACAATCAGAAACTTAGCAGAATTATTAGTTAAGAGTATTATGCGCGCCGCTGAAATAGATTAGGCTACCACCTGTTCAGCCCTCTCCACCGACTGAGCATATCGACAGCACACATGCCACGTGGCTGCAGCTTTTACACGCGGCGTACGTGCGGCAAACAAAAAAGGGTTCTCATCATTTACTGCAAAAAGGTGCTATATAAACTGGACTTAATTTTGCTCAAATTTTTGCCCATAATTACCATGCTTTTGACCAAATATAGTATTGAAATTACCCGAATATGACATACTTTTGCCCGATGTTGGGGTGCTCTTTGATCGAATATGACAGTTTTCAAAAAATATATCGGGGTGGTGGTGGGGCGGGGGGGGGGTGCATCCCCTCTAGCCCCTCGCCTCGTAGCCTACACATAATGGAATACAGAAGTGGATATATCAAAGCACACAATAATTTATGAGTGCAATGTACTGAGCTATACAAATACGACTGCCTTGAGGCACAGTCCCCTGCACACAAAAGAGCAGATGTTTAGATCGTATATCAAAGCGTAATTCACATTGCCCATATTGTTTGCATTTCACGTTAGTTGTGAATGCATTATTTTTAAAGTCACATATTAACACATAATAATTATGTAAACCTATGATTTCAGTTTTTAAATTACCTACGTGTTTGTATATGCGTTTATTTCATTTCGATTGTATTAAATAATTGTATGATCGACTGTAAATTTTGATCGAAATAGGCTAGACATACATTATAATAGTCTGTGAATTCTGAGGATAATATATTCAGCATAAATATCCCTCATCTAAATTTGTGTTCACTAATTGGTCGACAGTACGCCATTGTTCCTGTATTTTGCATCGATACATTTCGTCGTTGGTTTCCTGGTTTTCCCTGGTTAAAAAGTTGATTTATATAGAGATAATCGCGTTTAAAGGTTCAAGACAACATCTGGCATTAGTACTCTTTGTGTACTATGGGAGATCTCACCCTTTCACTCGCATATAAATCGCCATTTAGAATTTCCGGCATATCTGCTGTGTTGTCGGCATGGCAGAAAATTTGACATCAATGTCATAATCGTACAGAAAGATATTAAAATTTAAAAAAAATATTCGAGAAAACTCTATAGTATAGGAAAATTATTATTTTGTTCGTGTGTATAATAATTATGATATTGCCTGTCTGGCACTAACGTACGTAGCACATATTGCATTCGCTACGATGCATGATGTTTTAACTTCCAATTATTCATGGACCATGCCATGAGTCATCTAGATAACACGACAGTGAGTAAGCCCTGTGGTTTCTTTCTTTTAATAATACAAAAAGAAATAAATTGTCTTGATGAGGCACACTTTGAATATTTTGGCCTTCGGCGACTTCAGTAGTACTATTGAAGTAACCTCAGAACCCATAGAGCCTCTGAAGGGATGGTATATTTGAATATTGTATTACGGACATTATCGGTAATTCCGTATATACGCAATACTATAAGTTATTTTTACATTTAGCATTATATTGGATAATATAAAGATCACGTTAAGAAAAGATTATGTTACAATACTAGGCCCAATAAGCATAATCATGACATTCAGCTCATTAACGAACAGTACAAGTTCATTAAAATTGTGTTAGTTTCAAAATCAATCGAAGCTATAACACGCTTGAATATTATAGTTGCATTGTGTATTAAAGGGATAGTTGAGTTTTGGTGTAAAGAGAGTACAGTTTTGATCAAACTGAAATTTAGTAACAAAAAACCTGCACCATTACATTACAAATTAACAGTTATGACTCCACCATGCTCGAAATGAATAAAAAAAAATACAAATTATTAAGTAAAAAGCCTGCTATCATTTTTTTAAAAGCTTTTAAAACTCTAGAAGGCGCTTTCTAAAAAGCCATTGCATTCGATGTTTTGTTGAAATAGTGATTAGATAGAGACAACTATTTAAAAACTTATTTTGTAAATTTTAGAAAAGAGGAAGCATTTTTTTTATTTTTGTAATTAACGGCAGGATCAACATTAACGATTAATTGTTACAAATGGTTATGTTTATGGATATTTCAGCCATTTCTTTACCGATTTTGATCAAATAAAGTTTGTTCTGTCAGGACAATTGTATGCTCTTTCAAATTTGACACTCAGTTTTTAATTATCTCAGCAACAAAAATATTTTGTGTAGCGCCCTCTATACCAAAACTCAACTATCCCTTTAAAGACTGAGACATACTAGTGCATATCCCCATGACTACTGTCCACTTTTAAGGAATAGTTGAGTTTTGGTAACAGTTTTGGTCAAAGTGAAGTTTAGTAACCAAAACCTGCACCATTACATTACAAACTAAGAGTTATAACTCCACCATGCTCGAAATAAATACAAAATTACAAATGACTAAAATAATAACAAGCGTATTTTCATTCAAAAAGAGCCGTAAAAACTCAAAAGGGCGCTCTCTAAAAACTCATCGGTTTGAACCATTTTAAATAAAATATTGTGCATGTGATGTTTTGCTGAAATAGTGGTTAGATAGAAAGATAATCAACAACTATCTAAAAACCTCTTTTTTAATTTTTTGAAAAGAGGAAGCATTTAAAAAAATAACTAACGGCTGGTTCAAAATTATCGAATAATTGTGAGGCCCACAAATATTACAAATGGTTATGTTTATGGATATTTCAGCCATTTTTGAACCGATTTTGATCAAATAAAGTTTATTCCGTCATTAAAGGTGTATGCTCTTTCAAATGTGACACTCAGTTTGTCATTATCTCTCAAAAAATTAGTTTGTGTAGCGCCCTCTATACCTAAACCCAACTAACCCTTTAAATTGCTATCCCAGGGCCTAAAGAACGGTTTCTAAAATATGGAACATCGACCATTTACCCAAACTCCTGTTTTTCTAGAGGGAGATGTTCACTTTCGACTTTGACAATAAGAATACTTTGAATATAGCACTAACAGTATCGTACGAACAAGTTTATTTTGTCTATGTAAGTATTGGTTCTTTCTGAAAAAATAAATAGTTGTGGGGTTTTCGCTTATTTTACTTAGTGAGGATCAAATAGTGTCAACAAATGAATGTCATCTTTACGAGAAGTAATAATATGTATCAGTTTTTAAATTTTAATTGCTGAGTTGTAATTAGTGCACCGAAAGGCGTACCTTTTGAAGCCGTCATCCAAAGCTGTTACCAAATGCAGCCCATATTTGCATGCAGTTTGTTTGACAAAGAATAATGCCACGACGATTCGCAGGTTGTGTCATTATCACAAGAGGGCGCTACGCAAGATATCACAGAACGGCTTGATGGAGTTTTCGTATGTTTTTTTTTTGTTTACGTGCTTGCTGTTATTGTATTTGCATTGATGCAAAGCGTTGACTAAAAATAGGCGGAGGGCCAAAGTCGAAAAAAGTGACTTTAGGTTGCCAGATCTCCACAACAAGTTTAAACCGATTTTAATTGCAAGTATTTTTTAATGAGAACACATAATTCAGAGGACTGTCTACCTCAAAACATTTGTTGCGAACAACTCCAAATCCAAGATGGTGTCCAAAAAAGCAGCCGTTTTGACTTGCTATAGATAATTGGCGAAATTTGCCAAACGACACGTAAAATCCGCATGATTGTGCAATTTCCTATAATCTGATACCAAACACCATGAGGTTCAGGATATGTAACACGGTCATTTTTAGCCCCAAACTCAAATTTTAGGCATTTTCCCCCAACAATATGAAATTATTGATTTACATAATTTAGCATTACCAATAATCAATAATCAATAGTTATATTAGTAGATAAATTGATACTTTTCAGAAAACTGCCCAGTTACATTAGCAATACTATGTGAAAATATCAACTCCCAATATAATTATTGATTTATGCCGAACTATGTAAATCAATAATTTCCTGTTGTTGGGAAAAATGCCTAAAATTTGAGTTTCGGGCTAAAAATGACCGTGTTACATATCCTAAAATACATGGTGTTTGGTATCAAATTATAGGAAATTGTATTGTATTTAATATGATTGCAAAATCATGCTAATTTCAAGTATCGTTTGGTAAATTTCGCCAATTATCTATAGCAAGTCAGAACTAAAACTTTTTTGGACGCCACCTTTTCACAGATTTCATATTCGTCAAGTAAGTTGAATTTACGTATTGCTATCACGACTGTTGATTTTTCAAAAATACCATTTGAGCTGAAACTAGATTTGATTGTGAATAATTACACTTCAAGTGTTGTGTAGATTGAATCTCGTTTTAGGCAGACGAAAGTTATGCTTTTCTCGGGTGTAAGATCGATACAGCTATTTTCCATTATATTCCACATACTAAGAATCTTGCTCTACGATTGGTCAAAAGTTAATCACGTGATGAAACATAGTTTCGCCCATCATTGATGGGAGAAGAAAAGTTCGTTACACTGTGGACTATATTGGGTGAAAGTGCGTTGCACTCACAACTATCTTCGGTGAAAGTGCGTTGCACTCACTACTATCTCCAACGCGCGCAGCAGGCGACCACCACCGCGGGGTGATGTGTCGCGAATTACAAATTTAATGTTATACGTTGCGTATACGTACCCATGCACTGTACGTATCGTACACCGTTTGCTATGACTCTATTTGCGCGTTTAGAACGTTGACATTTGAACTGTTTAGTGTTTCATCATCATTAATTCGAATTTTCTTGGAGTTCACAAAGTTTCAATTGGAGTTTTCTGACTTGGAGTTGGAGTTCACTTTCATTTCAGACCTAAGTGCTAGCCTATGGAATTTTCATGGAGTTAATTGGAATAGCATTGTTGGTAAGTAGATCAAAGACAAAGTCTAGTACCGGTAATAGGCCTAACACTAAAAACAGTTAGATTGTCTTTCTCGTAGAACCCTACCAGTGAAATGTTTCCAATGTGGAATATGAAGCAAATAATCACCTTTTGGTTTCAGGCGATGGCAAACTATCACTTCCGAGGCGATCTGAATGTATACGCTATCTTTCCTCAGCTTCGCTTCGGAAAGATAGCTGCATCCAGATCGCCTCGGAAGTGATATGTTGTCCCATCACCTTCACCAACGGTAATTATTTGCTTAATATTTACACGTCTTCTTCTTCCAATAAGTACATCACTCTCCAAGAGTTTAAAAGTAAACATAGTTTTATTTGAAACCCGGTATGGCCCCTGTTCGCCACTCGACATAGTTGTGAATAATCCAAAGTATTGTATTTGTCACTTTATTAAATTAAACGGATCCGTCCTTGTACGGTCGTTGGTGGGTAATCCTACAGTATGTAATTCATAAACCTTATTAATGGAATACAGTCCTCTGCGGCGACCTACCAAATAATGTGTGAACAAACTTTACACCACTATTCGTTTTCAAATTCTTCAGAAATAATAGAACTCATTGTTGCTGTACTTGTGTTTGTTCAGTTTGTTCTCATGTCTGCTTCAATCTTTTTTTTTCTCATTCAAGTACACGCTCAGTTATTTATCTAACCGTTTGCAATATGTCTGTTATGGAAATGCTATGTCTGAACAACTACCTATTATTACATGTGGTGTTCCGCAAGGTTCAATGTTAGGACCTACTCTGTTCTTAATTTATACATGTATTAACGATTTGCCGCAATCCACAGATTGCTTTAATTTTCGATTATTCACGGACGATTCGAGTCTATTTCATTCTTTTCCGTCTGGAACTAAATATATTGACTTTATTACTTAAAGGAGGTTAAAAAACAATGTATCAGCTGTTTTGAAATGGTGTAATGTTAACATATTAACAATTAACACCTCTAAAACAAAAAAAAACAAAACGTTTTCAAAATTAAACGTAGAAATAAATGGGAATATTATTATAGATTATAGAACAGGTACATTGTACTTCTTTTGTAGGAGTTAAACTATACGTAAACCTATCATGGAAAAAACATATTGAGTGTGTTTATTCTACAATGAGGAAAACAATTGGAATTATATTTAGAATTAGACAATTTGTACTAAGACAATCTTGCAATTATTATATAACAATCTCATTCTTCCGCGTATGGCTTACGGTCTGGTAGTCTGGGGATACATACCATTCATATCTACAATCTGTATTTATGTTGCAAAAGAAAGTAGTATGTGCAATCTGCTTCAAAGGACATAGGGAACATACTGGCCCTTTATTTCGTAATTTGTAAATGCTAGATATTTATATATTGTACAAATTTGCAATTGGATCTGTACTGTATGACTTAATACATCATAATCTGCCCCATGATGTAACTGATTATTGTCTTAAAGTTGAGCATTGTTATGATACAAGACTTTAACAAAACCTAAATTACATGCCAGCAAAAATTAAATCTAAAGTTTGGTAAACAATCCATGTCATTTGCAGGTAGTACAATTTGAAGAGGGTTCCATAATGATCTGAAAGATACAAACTCATGTAACAGTTTTCGCAAATATCTCTTAGCGAATGACGTTGAATGATTCCACATAAAAGCTTGTACATATATATTTGAAAGGGGAAGTACAGTTTTGGTAAGGCTGAGCTTTAGTAACCAAAACCTAATAATTATAACTCCACCATGCTCGAAAGGTATAGAAAATTAAAAACGACTAAGTAAAAAGCCTGTTTTCATTTAAAACACAAGATGGCGCTCTGTAAAAAAGCATTGGCGTCAACCATTTTTCATACAAAATTATGCATGTGATGTTTTGTTGAAATAATGATTAAATAGAGAGATCATCAACAACTATTTAAACACTTCTTTTGAATTAAATTAAAAAAAGTGTAAGCCTTTTTTTTACACACAAACAAAATCATCGACTACATCTGGGCCCCACATTCATTCCGATCGGATATATTTATTGATATTTCAGCTGTTTCTGAACCGATTTTGATCAAATAAAGTTTACTCTGCCATTAAAATTGTATGCTCTTTCAAATTTTACACTCAGTTTTTCATTATCTCACACAAACAAAAAATGTGCAGCGCCCTCTATACCAAAACTGAACTACCCCTTTAAACATTACTTCTGTAAATATTGTAAATAAGTTGCACATTGTAACAATTATGAAATCTGTATTATGATAATATTGGGAAAGGACTGGCCTCGACTAGTCTGCTTTGCTATTGCCATGATTGCTGGTTATTTTGTTTTACTAACTACAATGTTCTATTACTTCTGACTATTTCGTGATTTATATTCCTTTTTGTTAACGATGTTGTTGTTTGGTAAATAAATTTCATTTCATTTCATCATTTCATCATTTCATTTCATTTCATAAATTGCTCGCTAGCTAATCTGTAAATGAGTCAACGTGCTGGCTATATTAAGAAATATTACCAAATAAATTTGATTTGGTAATATTTTTTTTTGATCGCTTGCTATTGTCTTGCTACATAACTTGTATATAATTATCTTTACTGCACGAAACTGTGATTAGTCTTGTTATTTATCATTATGACTACACATTTCAAATTGTCAAAAATAGCTCCCTATTTGTTAAACAGCCGTGTAAATCCACAATGTACAGTGCTCATGCATAATGCTGCGTTTAAACCATGTCCCCGGCGGCCACGACAGCCCTGTTTGCCCAAAACGTAGTGCGCCGTGAGATTTTGACAAATTTTTCCTCTATATTCAAGTTTTGTTAGGTCTTGCCAAGTTTTCTCACGGTCTATCACGGTATCCGTGACGGGCCGTGGGGGGAAGAGCCCCTTCCCCCACTGATAGTGCGTTTACACCATGCTCCTGGCGGCCACGGCAGCCCCGTTTCAGGCCACCGTGGACAAAACGGGATGGACGTGAGACAACGCGGGGGGACGGAATGGGCGAACGTGACAGTCCGCGATTGCCGTGGATGCCGGGCCAGATTTTTAAACTGTCAACAAATTTGCCACGGCAGTCACGGTGCGGATGAGAAGCCTAGCTGGCCATAGTAAAACGGGGTGAACGCAACAAAACATGACAGTACGTAATATGCCGTAACAAAACTTGGAGGCTGTCCGTAGTAGGACGGGAAAGGACCGTGAGATGTCGGGGAATATCTTCCCGTCCTACTACGGACACCCTCCAAGTGTTGTTACGGCCTGTCACGTTTTGTTGCGTTCACCCCGTTATACTGCGGCCTGCTTGGTTGCCGTGGCAAATTTGTTGACATTTTAAAAATCTGGCCCGCCATATACGGCAGTCACGTTTGCCTATTCCGTCCCTCCGCGTTGTCTCACTTCCATCCCGTTTTGTCCACGGTGGCCTGAAACGGGGCTGCCGTGGCCGCCGGGGACATGGTGTAAACGCAGCATTAGTTATTGACATTCCTGTTAGAATGCAGGGGCTTGTCATTGTAATGCTGATCAAAGCTAAATCTTCAAAATGAAAAGACACGCTAGGAAACAAAATTCCAGAATTATTGTTTTCATAATAATAGATATTTTATCAAGTACGCGGTTATTTCCACCGGTGCGCAATGATTTGTAAAGAATATCATGATGCTAAGCAGAATCGTCGGTGGAAAACCCCACTTATTGTGATGATAATTTCGTAATAATAGATTCAACCCATGCACCGCTGTGTGTACTGGCGTATTGTGGTCGGACTTGTGGGAGTGGGGTAGGGGGGGCACTTTATTGGGGCAATTACCTAAGTTGTGTTTTTGTAAAATTAATAGAGGCACACGCCCTTCATGCCCACCCCCCCCCCCCCCCTTGCAGCTACGCCACTGCCGCAGTGGTTCCCGTTCCGCAAACATTGCAATCACAAACATTCAAACTACTAATTGCAACCTTCTAGAGCGAATCATCCTCACGAAACTCAGCTGCTCATTGCTCAAATTGATCACATCGTCAAGTCATCAATAGAATGACAATTATTACGTGTCCAAACTGTTTCAAATGTGCATTCCTTAATTTTTGTTAATGATTATAACTGATAAAGTAAAACATTGTTTTATTTTTGAACATAACTAGACTGAATATGTAAACATACCAAGAAAAGCTTATCGCAATAGAAAAGGCTGGGACCATTATTATACCATATGAATACATGTTTTATTCAAACCATTTCTTTGATCAAGGAAAGTTAACATTCACACCAGGTCCACTGTCGTTCAAGAAAGTGGCAGGTAATACAAACAAATACACGATACCAAAAGATAAAACTTGCAAAGAGATTAAGCACACAGAAGGATCACATAAAATACGATAGATTACAATTGCAAAATATATGTAGGGAAGTACATTATTATGAATACATAATTGAATATTGTCAAGCCAATCATTACACAATCAACATTATTTCAATTATATACAATCACATCTATTTAGATAGTACGAAGGTTCACAATACAGTATACGTAAAGTATCACATTCAACACAAATCAGATAATGGCACTTCTAACATGATTACAGGAAAATGTGTATGAACCACTTTCAATTGGCAACTTTGAATACATCTATACAAAAGAATTGTTAACAAATGTTATAAAGAAATATATCAGGCAGAATATGTGTACAATTAAACATAGTTTTTACAAATTGAATATATTACATACAAAACTTACATCTCATAACATGTAACTATAATACAAACAATCAAAATCTCTGACATATCAAAATCATAGTATTGCATCCACACAACAAGGTCGCCATTGTGGCAGAATGTTAGACAGAATTAAACCTATTATAAAAAGGAATTGAATATTGCATTACAAAAATAACAAGTCACCTAATCACCACTGACTAAACTAGGAAATATAATTATGATTAACTTTCAAATTGCAAACATATTTCATGAATACAAAATAGTTTTGATGTGGTTAGATATGTTGAAATTACAAATATTATGAAACAACATCCCGTAACAATGACTTTGTTAACTTCCCTTTTAATTGCTGTGGTAAAGCCGGGAGATGTTTTTCAATGAAACTATATAGGTTCCTTTATTGCTCTTGTTGTTTTTTAGGAAGGGGGAGTTGAGCGTGTTTGAGGGGGCACAAGGAGGGCATGGATCATGATTTCTGTCTGCTAGCATCGGGGATCTGCAGGTGATATCGTGTTGTATACATACATATAGTAGACTACTTTCGAAGGGGCGTCGTGCGAGGCTCCTATAAATGTATTAAATAATAATATATATGGGAGGGGGCATCACGTGCCCCATGGCCCCCGTGACTACGCCCCATCATCCACGCAACAACACATATCTTATCAATGGATCACTCCTAAATCATACATTTTAGTTTGCTATACTATTATATTCATACATGTACATAAAAAGCAAACAAATACGAGTTGCTTTTGCTTTAATACGGGGCAAAGTCCTACGACTTTAGGCAGCACATTTCAGAAGAAGAAAGAAATACAAATAATACGTTCTATATTTTCGCGTCTTCATGCATTGTTTGCAAGTATGTTAAAAGTTCAAGGTTTGTGATTTCTTTCAAAGCAACTGAGACATAGACGGAGGTAATGGGCAAAACACAATAAACCGTACCAGACAAAATGGTGGTGATAACATGATAACAATATTACGGCCAATATATTTTAGTGAGATTTCATCATTTGGAACATGTACAAATTATACCGTAAATGATCGGACATGGTACGTTGACTCCTATGAGACAAATCATGCATGAGTTTAATCCTTTATATACACACAGTTGTATACACGGTGTAATAAACATGCATTGAACTTGAAAGTTAAACATAATTTTGAACAATTTTGTTTACAAATATTAAATTTACACCTATGTTTAACTGATGTATCCTTTATTCTTTTTATAGAATATCACATTATACTCAGAGTTTATTAAATTGTTATATATGAAAGTCATGGATATGTACAATACTATAAAACGTATTATTATGTACCAAAAAAAACATTGTAATTTAAAAAAACATTGTAATACATATATTACATGAACATTACATAACACGATGTGAAATTAAATGCACTCATTTGTCATAGCATTATTACTAAGCTTGAATTTGTCGGTTGAGAAAGACAAGAGTGCTAAGTCATCTGTTGTACTTCGGAGATAATCATGTTTTAAGATTGTGAGGCTTTAAACCAAATTAATAGCTTCCTTTCATTCCCATAATATTCCGAATAAGTTCCCATAATTAGGAATAATTATCATTTTAAATTAGGCAGCACATAGCGGAGACTGCGACCTACAAGATGGTTAAAGAACTTAATGTACTGAGACTAGGATCCATTAAACACGCTTGATATTCTCGTCCGATATGCCTTTTGTAAACATATTTACAAACTTACATTCAAGCATTTAAACATTTAAACTCATAACCCATACCATAAATTATCTAAAATAATATACGAATCATTGCAGCATAAGTATCATCGAGCATTAGAAATTAAAATATTTTTGTCTGATGTCATTAACATTTTCACAATCAAATAACAAATCATTGAGACATCTTAACTGTAAAATCTTACAACAACCGAGCTGCATCAAAGTCTATGATTTACAGGTGACACAATAAAATAATACTTAACTGACGTTAACTCCCAAACGGCTGGGTTCCAATTGACTCGATCCCCCCCCCCCCCGCGCACCTCCCCCCCCCCCCCGTGTAATCTCATGCACGATTTGTTTTCATTAACCGTGAACGTCCTGCCTATAGTCCAAATTTGACTGCGAATAATTTATTTCCCCCTCCCTCTATCCGTTCTTGCCCCTAGATGGTGAGAAACCCCATCCACTTTACCGGTGTGCCTCTTCGTCAATATCTTCGTAACGAAAGAGAAATTCTGAAAAACCAAAACGTGCCCTAATATGTTATTGGTAACATGAATACAATGAGATGTGTGAGAACCGGTAGAGTTCTGGGTAAATTATGTCGATTTTGACAATGTCTAGATCTCTGATAACAACACCAGGGATCTGATTAAGCTGCATTTGATAAATGAACCTTGACAATGCAATTTAATTCAATACAAATTTCTACCCCGACGATACGGTCTTATATGACGATAAAATATCTAAATAATTCCTTAAATAC
Source organism: Echinarachnius parma (assembly GCA_037951105.1). NCBI lineage: Eukaryota > Metazoa > Echinodermata > Echinoidea > Clypeasteroida > Echinarachniidae > Echinarachnius > Echinarachnius parma. Next base: position 65,603 of record JBAMJV010004533.1, read on the forward strand.
ATTTAGGATAATTGTTTATCTTGGATTGCTCGATAGAACATGATGGGAGTAGCCGGGCACACAGATAGGGGCACCAATGTTGTTTAAAATGGCTGGAAAGGTAACCGTGTGAAACAAATGTCTAAATGGTGGACATAAAATGTAGTCTCGAGTAACTTGTATGACCACTGCTAGACATACTGAGTGATTGAGCATGCGCGACAAAATGTTTTATTTGTGCTCAAACCTATGTGGAAATGTTTGTTTTTGTGTAAGTGTTTATTTGTTCACACATAACGGGCAATTCAAACTTGTTTTAATTAGCCTTCAAATGTGTGGTTATCTGTTTACTGGTTCCTGGTGGGTGATTTGACACACTTTGTGGGGGTTTTCAGATTATGAAGCTTTAACAATAAAATGATAAATGTTAGTCATTATAATTTGTTATGGTTATTAAGAGGATGAAATGAAATCCATGCGTTTGTCTCTTTATACCCTGGCGGGCACAGCGAGATAATCATGGTTACTATTGCTGTTGCCTGTTTATGTCCCGCTTCCCACCTCCATGACCTCTGCCATATCTTCCCTGACGTCTGGCCACACGCTTCAATCTTACATAGATCAGGATGACCGTGGCGACAATGGAAACAACCTGGATAAAAATACAAATATTAAAGATTGTCTCATACGGAATGAATTTATTGAGCTTAGACAATTTTACCATAGCAACGTAGAACTCTGCTCGGTCGGGTAAGAACTACTGCAGAATAAAATGTTAATATATGTCATTATAAATATACAAACAGCCACCAGGCCCACCACCACATCCAATAAGGCGCATAAATAGATGCCGTTTTCCAAATCAATTTTATATGACTTCTTAACTAAAAATGCACTTGTTCATGATATATAGTAACTAGTTTATTGTTTCTTTATAGCCCTATCTTCCAATACAGAATTAGGTGGAAAATAAATTTGCTTGAGGAGTTACAGGCCAAAGAGGATAAGTTTACTAATACATATACGTACAGTTTTAAAATATATTTATTTATGTATTTATGTATTTATGTAGTTATATAGCCCCATTCAGTGCCACGAAGGACTGCTGTATACGGGGGCCCTGTATCAAATGGAACTTCCAATGTTTACAGTTACAATATAATATTAAAGATATATATGAATAGTAAACATAGATACATTAAAGGTGCACCTGTAAAGTGTCATATATTGCTCAAAATGACATTTGAGACTTCAATCCTGTACTAAAATCATTGTAAGATATGTCCGAATGATGTGTGAAAGTTTCATTGAAAGCGAACACTGCTTTTGTGGTTATAAAAAGCGAAAATATGCGTCAGCTTTTAAAACGGACGTTTATGAGGTTTATGACCGTTAATTAACGCTTTTGAGATGAATGATAGATATCGTCATACTAAAGGGGCATTTGAAAATATCTAACCCTATTTTATTCTTCTCTTACCATGAGCTAAACAACACGGTAGAAGAGAAACGAGGAAGCTCCAAGTAATTTTCGTTGAGTTAGACACTTTACAGGCATCTCTTTAAAACATGTAAAATAAAACAAGTAATATCCCTTTAGCTGTTTAGTTTCTGACCATGTTTACTAACAAATTTGGGGTTATTACTTTGTAATCACTCTGAGCCATAAACTGTATATTCGAAATTAATTCAGACACTCGAACGGTACCGACCACTGAACATAAAGAAGGATCGTCCCCTGCCCCTGTAATTACGCCAACTATAATATACAATAATTTTCAAAGCTAATAAATAACGCATCATTGTTAAAATGTATCATGGTGATTGGTGAACACAAGTATGCCAGTACAATAATACTGGTCGTTGTGATAGAAAAGTATTTCAAATTTGCAAACAACTTACCCCAACCAAAGTGCCCAGAACTATTGCCACAATACGGAAGTCCGGGTCGTTACTCTGTCCATCACCTTTAGTGAATATAATGAATCAAAGAGAGAGGGGAGGTGGTAGAGGAAAAAGGAGAGGTAACTGAGATTAAGAGAGGGATTGTGGTTTAGGGATAGGGGAAAGAGGGAAAGAAAGGAAGGAAAACAGATCGGTACAGAAAAATGGAAGGAGAGTGAGAGGGGAGAGATAAAAGAATATTATGGTAACATTTATGTAGCATTGAAAATAACGCCTACATACAAAACATACTTTCGGTTCTATACTGATTACTTTGGTTTAGTTTTTGGCCATGTTTATGTTGCTCACAAATGTGGGGCTAATGCAAAGGAGTTCATTTAGAACAACAACGTTTCAGGGATTGCATGACTTTTTTTCCTATGGAATACTTTAATCTAGAAACATTGTCAAAATCCAAAACAATTACTATAGCTCTATAGCAGTTCTCGCATGTATCGTTGTATTCATATTACCAATAGAGGCATGGAATAGGGTTTTGGTTTTCCCAAATGTTATTTTGTTATAATTAACTATATATATCTGATTTGAAAGTTTCCATGGAAGACTTCAACTGTGTACAATATGAATACAATGAGTTAGCAAATATCACTTGGTATCTATCACACATACTTTCCATCTTAACTCGAAAACATTTGTCTTTACAGAATGCATACGTTTGTAAACATTTGGCTATGATAGACCCAGATGGTGAGTTCCTATCGGAAAAGTATTGGAAGGCTTTATGGGAACATCCGGTAGAGCATCGGTATAGGATTATACATTTTGGAATTTACTAAGGTGTTATTAGTTAGGGAGCTGCAGGTAAATTTGTTTGGTTTCTTTCAGATATTTTCCTGGCGGAGGGGCAGTATAGTGGATCTCAGTATCGCCATGCGAATACGCACCTGAAGATTGAGTAGCTTGACTGTTACTAGACAACATAGACATGGTGCGTGTTTGGTCTGGCGGATCGATAGCTGAAAACTCCTTTTGGAAGGGATACAAGGTGATGTCATCACAGAAGTCCAGAGAAAGTGATACATGTTGCACTAAGGTGCAACATTTGACCGGTGTCTCGAGATGAATCCAGTAGAAAACAGTTTCGATGAATACGCCATTATTTGTCACATCTCCGCGGGGTGGGAGTGGTTTCAAGTTCTGATGACAGACAAGTTCACCGCCGCCATCATTCCCAAGTGTTGTATTACAACGGATCGTTCGCCAGTCACTGTCCGTTGTAGAGTTACCAAGTTCACATTTCGCCTTGCCTGGTGGAAAAGTCACAGTTACAACCGCTTGGTACTCGTCAGTGTTTTCCACTCGCTCGTTGACAAGGTCAAATATGGATACAATATATAGGCCCTCATCAACAACCTGGAGGTTAAGAATGGTGAACATTACAGTCAGGTTGACTTGGCTGCGATGGTACTGCAAACCAAAGCGTTCGAGTTGTCCAGGTTTGAATGAATCTGGGAACGGCGACTGGTCGTTAATGTAGTGAGGTCGATCACTTCCAAAACGGTATAACGTACAGACGTATCGCGATGATGGACTAGTCAACTCATGATGGAAATTAAACGTTACTTTTTCTCCCAGTTGGTATCCATCATTCGGCAAAACTTGATAACATGCCAACAGAAGCACCAGGAGAGGAATCCTCGACATGCTGCGCAGTGTCGTCTGGAGGAAACAAAACAAACATCGTAGGGAAAATGTAAAACAAATAGTGCGGTCAATTTCGTTAGCGTTACTTCATAATAGGTAGTGTGAACTATTTTGGGAGATTAGAATTGCATACATATATCTATTTTTGTTTACACATGTTGATTTATATTAAATCTAATACCACTTTGTGCTTATTATTAGTTGAAAATCCGCCTCAAGATTTGTATTCGCTTTACAAATGGTATAATAGATATAATATAACTAGCTTGATCATGTTGATACCATATGGGGCAATTTGTAGGCAAATACTATATCATACTCAACACAACTGCAATACAGCCAGATCCAATTCGTTCATATTTATATCACTATTACATAAAAGTACCCTTCACAAAAAAACGCCATGAAAATAAACACAGTAGTGATTTTAGACTATTTTTTCTGATGCCAAATCTCACTTAGCAGCCAGTTTACGTAGTCAGCTCTTAAGACCCCCATTTCAGAGTTCCGTCCGGCACACCCCTGTCAAAAAATTATTCGAGTGCCCCCCACCCCCCCCCCCCCCCCCGGGATAACAACCCAGTTACCATGTTTACTTGTATTGAGTAGGCATGAGTTTCAAATAACTGTTGATTTGCTGGTAGGTAACATCTGTTAAAGATAAGTAACATACTGCACAGTACTACAGGTGTACACACACAAATAATGCCGAGTACTTTGACTCATTATACGCAATATTTTGTGAGTCATTGCCATTCTGACTTACTTTTAGACCTCATGAGTCACAAATGACTCACCTTAATTAAAACAAATGAGTCAAACAACAGATGACTCACTTGACATCAAAACTATGTGACACGGTATTGTGTTATAAACGAGTCAGCTTCAAGTTTTGACTCATTTTATGCTTATGATGAGTCAGAAGCAGAGCTCGATATTGTGACACATTTTGCATTAATTTTGAGTCATCTGACTCACTTGCGGAGAGTCATCTGACTCACTTGCGGAGAGTCTTCTGACTCGCATCTTTTACTGAGTCAAATGACTCACAATAACGAATGTCTCATTTTTAGTGAGTTTTTGGACTTTGTTTTGGAAAGTGCCTCGTTCCGTTTTTTTTTTTTTGGGGGGGGGGCCTAACCCTAACCCTAGTCGTATGACTATGTATTCAAGGCTAATTATTTCGGAATCAACTCCCTGCAAACACTAACCATTATAAATCACGCATATCAAGAAGAGGTGTTAGATAATAGTGAACCGATGGGGCCCATGTGGGTCCCATCTGGACAGCCCATGCTGGCTCCATATCAATCCCCACGCTTTCCCATTGCTGTCGGCCTATGTATGATCGATCATAAACAATGGTAAGTGAAATGTACAATATAAAATGTGTTTCTTTCTTTTTGTAATTATGCATATTGAAAACATTGTTATCGTGTCTTTTATGTTGTATATAATATATACCAAATATAAATAACACCTGTATGTAATGTAATGAATATGAATTGAAGGCTTATTATTTCAATATCAACTCCCTGGAAACACTAAACATTATTAAACAAGCATATCAAGAAGATGTGTATATATATGTGACCCGTCCTACGTAGAAGAACCAGAAGTCGACAAAGTTGATTTTCTGGATTTGTATTTAGTTCGATTCAGCAATATCTAAGCTTTAATATGATATAAAGTTTGTCTCATAATGATTCTGCAACGCGGAGTTATTGACGCTTTTCTAAGGCAAATATTGAACGGTCTGGAAATAAGATGCCGAGAAAATAGCTCAAGAAACTTTACATCCATTTCGAAAGTGAAATTAGCGTTTTAAGCAGGCCATAAATGAACCGATTGCATGAATAGAATGTCGTAGCAACCTTTATTCAATTTTCTTGAAAACTTGCATATCAGTAAATATGTATGATATACACCTTCCCTCCAGAAACTGTTGAATATTATCCATGCATTGTAGAGATATGAACAGATTTAATTAAAATTTAAGTGGGTTTGGAACGATAAACTGTACACATCGAGCACATGATACAATAGCGAGCACTTTCAGGTAACAAAAGGGATTCCGCTCTGGCTCTGTTTATTGTTCGATTAATCGGTATTGACTGGCAGTTTGATTTTAGGAATGCAAACTTGCGTCTGGTGCGTAATGTAAAACTATTACAAAGAACAGTATGTTGATACGTGAAAAGTAAAACGGGGTATCGAAGCTAGACATTTTGGAGGGGGAGGCCCCAGGTACCAAAGGGGAGGGGGGGGGGGGGGGATCCGTTGGTACAGGGTTTGTTTTCGTTCTTTTGGCGGGGATGCCCGGGGAGCGATGTCCCTTAGCAAATTTTGAAACAGGTGTCTAAGTAACGTAGGCGAGCCTCGGTCAACTTCAAAATGAGGGTATATAAAAGAGTGGGATTGTGCTTTAGCCAACTTAAAACAAGCTCTAAATAGCGTTTTTTTTTTTTTGGGGTGGTGGTGTGGGGGGGGGGGGGGTATGCCTTATTATAAAATTATTATGAACTACTTAAATATCTAGTACGACAAATTAATTCTACATACGATTAATGAATGTTACGTTACAGGGCCCAATTCTTTAATCTATATAATACTCACACTCAACCAGTGGTGTACATAGTGTATGAGGTTGGAGGGGGGAGGGGGGGGGGGGGGGTGGGTGTGCAGTTAATTGGATAGGACTTGGGTCGTATTGTCATAAACATACTTTGTCAAACTCAATAGGGCCACTATACAATGGAGGCCATTTGGATTACTAATCTCCGTGCAAGCGACCGCGCAGTCAATAGGGATTAAAGAATCTCGATGTGCGCTGGCCGTTCTTGACGACTACCGAGATTCCAACTTAGCACAAAGGGGTTGTTAAGAGGCGGAGCTTAATATCGATCGCTTTTAGTAGCAAATAATTTTGGAACGCAAACTTTTCAAACCTGCAAAAAACATGCTTCAAAACTCTGCTTAATTTTTACCTTTCCACTGGATATTTTTACTGGATATTTTGCGTACCGGTAGAACAGATATCAGGGAAATGCATGAGGCAATAATATTTTTTTTCACTTTTTCATGCAATTTCAAATCAATCGTGATTTCTGAGGTTCGACATCTTGCGACTTCTGGCTCCTCTGCGGATGGCGAGGCACATATATACATATTGAACCGACAATAACACTTGTTGGTAGGATGATAGGGTGATAAGTTTAGGTTTAGATTTAGGATTAGGAGTAGGCTTAGGTTTAGGATAATGTTCAATTCATATATTATGCAACTGATCAATTAACATAAACAGTTATCTTATTTCCCACCCCTTTTACCCACAAAACTCGGTATGTGTGGGGTAAGAAGACTCAGTAAAAGAAAAAACGTGTCGCTACACGGACAAACTAAAGACTCACTGAAGTGAGTCATTGGACTCAGATTTTTTTTTCTGTGTAGGATCTTTTAAAATTAATATTATATTTTTAGGATAAACACATTACCAGAATAAATATGGTTCACATATATTATCCTTATTTTTAAATAATAATTTGTATAAGGTATATAAAAGACTGAACAAAAAGTCCATAGAATAAAAAGTTCAGTTTATTAATCGAGTGTTATTATTATTATTAGTACTACTATTAATATTATTATTGCTATTATTATTATTATTTTGTTTATTTGTTATTATAATTATAATTCTTTACATTATAAAATATATATTGGTTTTAATATCTATTTTATCATTATCTATATCCTGATGGTGATGCAATTGTAGTATTTAATTATCTTCATAGTTTATCAATGCACTTATTATTAGGTGTACAATCCACTAATCACGATTTGTACGATATCAAAATCAATCATCATCATTCTGGTCAATTGTCACCAATGCTCATTTATTTAGCTAGCATTTATTTATTTATTTATTTATTCATGGTATTTATTTTGAACACGTATGGCAGCAAACAAGCTGAATTACACATGCTAAAAACAATGTAAACGCAAAAAAAAACAATGTAATTTAAATAAACGCGAACAATAATTGTGAATTTTTTACATTCAGATTACGTGTACAGCATTGTGAAAATTACATAATAAATTCAAATATTAAAAATTACATTCTTGTCCTTGTCTATCATTAATTCATGTTGTGCAAAGAATATAATTTATAATGCTGCATCATAAAAAAAACCTTCATCATAATTATAGTTAATATACTGCGATGAAATTTCCTTCAATATTATATATGTGTAAACATATCAAATGACAATTATTTTTTTTCAGACACAACTGCACATGGCAGAGGTCCATAGAACATATAATGTAGGTTACATGACATGGATAATAGGAAAGAGTATATAATAAAGACATATATCTTATAAAAAGTATAACAAGCTGAACTGTACTATTAGTCCAGTCAATCTAGCAAATATTACTAGGGGGTAACCTCGGCAAAATTGCAACACGGGATTTTTTTTTCGGAATTCTGTTCAGGAAACTCCTCTTAACAACCAAAAAAAAGTCCTAAGAAATCGAAGCTGCGGAAAGTGGTTTAATTTGCATTATAAAGATAATTAGCAAATTTGCATAATTATGAAATAAGGTCAGGGGTCATTTTCTATCTAGGAATAGTACGCTAGTAATTAAAACAAATATTCTAAGGTATTTTGGGGCAAGGAATCCATTTCCGGTGCTCGTTTGCGAGTGCCATATGGAGAAAACCCTGAAATCCAAGATGGCTGCTTCCTAATTTGCATATTTATGAATATTATTGGTTTTCATTGGCTACAGCCTCTAATAAGCAATAATTATAGTGTTTTTTCTTTAATCATGTTCTAAATGTATATCAAAGATACTTCAGCTTGGTTGCCGCCTTGGCAACCTCTTGCAATGCATATAATTAGCATAATTGTATTATTTACCTAATTTGCATATTTCCCCAAATTAAGTATATTGGGAACCCGAAAAATAAAAATGACGTGAAATACCACTTTTCCAAGGTTTTTGGGGGCAGGAAATCCATTTATGATACTTAATTCGACGTATCACCTTGGCAACCCACATAAATCCAAGATGGCCGTCTTT